>CM071796.1:549396-837717 GCA_036559045.1 Platycarya longipes | reverse complement strand
GTCACGGCGGAGTCGCTGTCGAGGCAGTATTGGGTGAGTTTTAGACTCTAGTGAAAATATTGAAGTTCAAATTCGATTAAGTTTTGGTCTTGTTGTGATTTAGTTGTGATTGATGGTTAATTAGGGGTTTTTCCTTGGTTCTTCGTAGCTAATAATGAGTTTATGTATTGGGTAACGGATGCGTGCAAGTCAGGCATTTTATTGTTTCTTATTTTATTTGTCTACTGTTTGAACTTTGCTTAATTACTTTTGAATTAGAGATAACTCGGTTCTTGGAGGTGTGATTGGAAATTTCCTGTTGTGTAATGTACTAAATGAGCTCGATTTAGGGACCTTGGATAGTTGCCTACTTGTGTTGGGTCTTGTGTTGCTATGTGTTAGGCAATTTACTGCTCAATCTTACACACTCTTTGGAATTTGATTAATCATGTGAAGTAAGGAGCAATTCAAAGAGACGCTATTGCGTGTTGCTTGTAGGGAGTTGTACTGTATGGGCTCAATTTATGGTTGTTGACGTGGTGTCTATAAGATTTGAAGGGATGTTGATAAGTGTACAATGTCAAATTCCGTTCGATCGGCAGCTAGATTGGGGTTGATGTGCAGACAAGGCCGGGTGACTCTGATCTGAGGAGTGTTACCGCCGGGAATCTCATCTTGTCACCAGAAACTGCACAGAATAGGCTGCGAGAGGTGGATGGAGATTTTGTTGGCCCTCTGATGTCACTGGAGATGGCTCTGGTCTCGCCGGTGAGATCTGAGCTGTCGGAAGATGTGCAGGCAAGGTCGGGTGACTCTGATCCGAGGTGTGTTACCATCGGGAACCTCATTTTGAAGCGGAAATTGCACAGAAAAGGCCATGAGGGGTGGATGGAGCTTTACAGATGGTGGATGGCCCTCTGATGTCGCTGGAGATGACGGTTGAGCACAACATGGAAAATCCTATCTTAAGCCATGGTTCCAGTCCTGCTTTACAGATGGTGGGCAGTGAGGAAGGGGGTGATCGGAATGAGTTGGGCAATCCTACTCCTCTCTGTGTTGTTCCATCTACAGCTAATGTTCCAGATTGGATTCTGAAAAAGGTGGCAGAGCTACAAGGGTTCGTGGGTATATCATGTGTAGGCTTTGAAGAGCAATTTAAGGCTCTTGTAATAGTCATGGAAGCTTTTCGTCCAACAGAAGTTAAGTCGGCTATTAAAAGAGATCGAGAGTTGAAAATTTTGGTTTGTTCTATTAATTATGATAACAAGGAAGGTAGCGTGGGAAGGGTACGATCGAATATGCGGGTACCCTTTGTGAGGTGGTGTTATTTACCGCGGGTACCCTTTGTGAGGCGGGTACCCTTTGCGGGGGAATATTATTTCTTATGAAGCCTAAAATCCTGTCGTGGAATGTTAGGGGGATCAACGACATCAATAAGTAACTTCGCATTCGATCTCTCCTTCGTAGTTGGAAAGTTGATATTGTTTGTCTACAAGAGACTAAGTTACGTTGTATTGATAGGAAGATAATTCGAAGTTTGTGGGGTAACTCCTTTGTGAGGTGGTGTTATTTACCTTCGATGGGGGCCTCGGGAGGTGTGTTGGTGATGTGGGATAAGAGAGTGGTGGAAATGATAGAGGAATGCATTGAGTATTTTACGGTGGCTGTAATTTTTAAGAATATTGGGGATAGATGGAGGTGGGTGTTTGCAGGTGTGTATGGCCCTAATGTTGAGAGCAATAGAAGCTGTTTTTGGGAGGAATTGGCGGGTATTTACTTTCTATGGGACATACCGTGGGTTCTTGGTGGTATTTTAACATAGTTCAGTTCCCTAGTGAGAGGGAGGGAGCATCTACGCTAACAAAAGCCATGCAAGACTTCTCAGAACTAATCTTTGATTTGAATCTTGTGGACCTTCCGATGGTTGGAGGGGGGGGAATTGTACTTGGTCCAACATTCAATCGTGGTCAAAGTTGGACAGATTTTTGGTGTCTTCTTCTTGGGAGACGCACTTTTCAGATTTAAGCCAAAAAAGGTTGGCACGGGTATGTTTTGATCATTTCCCAGTATTACTTGATTGTGGTGGCATTCGGGGGGTAGACGGTCTTTCAAGTTTGAGAACATGTGGCTGGAAGTTGAGGGTTTTGTGGAGAAGATAAGGGATTGGTGGGATGGGTATTCTATTGAGGGTAACCCAAGTTTTTTAGTGGCGGGCAAACTGAAAGCCTTGAAGTCCGACTTAAAGATATGGAATGAGGAGCTATTTAAACACACGGAAGTGCAGAAAAATCTCCTTTGGGATGAGTTGCAAGCATTGGAGGAAGGGGTAGTTAATGAGGACTCATCGCTAAGGAAGAAGGTGGTGCTGACCGAGATTGAGAGAAAGTGTTGTTGATGGAAGAAATTTCTTGGAAGCAAAAATCAAGGGCACTTTGGTTGAAGGAGGGGGATAAGAGTACGAAGTTCTTTCACAAGGTGGCGAATTCACATAGGCGCAACAATAATATTGAAGTACTCCACTCTGGCTCTAATGTGTTACAATCTACCGAAGAAATACAAGATCATATTGTGAACTATTACGAGGAGATCCTTGCTGAAAAAGTAGAATGGTGGCCCAAGCTCGATGGCTTATTGTTTGACCAATTGGATTTAGATGTTGCAGGTTGGTTGGAAAGGCCGTTTGATGAAGAGGAGGTGCATTGAGTGGTGAGGGGTATGTGCAAGGATAAAGCCCCGGGTCTGGACTGTTTCTCCATGGCATTCTTTCAAGAGTGTTGGGATATAGTGAAGGAGGAAGTGATGCAGATTTTTCATGCCTTTCATTCTAGCCACAAGTTTGAGAAGTCACTTAACGCTACTTTCATAACTCTTATTCCGAAGATAGCTGGTGCTAATGATTTGAAAGACTTTAGGCCTATTAGTTTGGTGGGTGAGATCTACAAAATCATTTCAAAGGTGCTAGCTAATCGTTTAAGTTCAGTAATGAATAGACTTATCTTCCAACCTCAAAATGCTTTCGTTCAGGGCCGGCAAATCCTGGATTCAGTTTTGATAGTAAATGAATGCTTAGATAGTCGGTTAAGAGAAGACATCCTGGGGGTCCTTTGCAAGTTGGACATGGAAAAGTTTATGATCATGTGAGTTGAGACTTTCTTTTATATGTGCTTAAAAGATGCGGCTTTAGAGATAAGTGGTGCGAATGGATTCAATATTGTGTTTCAACCGCTCGGTTCTCGGTTTTAGTAAATGAAAGATCATGTTTGTTTTTAAAATCTTCAAGGGGTTTGAGACAAGGAGATCCTTTATCCCCTTTTCTTTTTGTTTTTGTTATGGAGGCATTGAGTCGCATGGTGGAGGCGGTTGTTTGGGGGGGATTCCTTGCTAGTTTTTCAGCGGGCAGTAATGGCATTGGCAGGTCTATCTCACATTTGTTATTTGCGGATGATACTCTTTTTTTTTGTGATGCTGATAGTGGACAGATTCAAGCTCTAAGGGCAGTCTTGTTGTGCTTTGAAGCTGTTTCGGGTCTCAAGGTGAACTTGGAAAAGTCTGAGTTGGTTCTGGCAGGGGATGTGAGAAACATAGCCTCTTTAGCAGAATTATTGGGGTATAAAATTGCCTCTCTACCTATGAAATATCTTGGACCTCCTTTGGGGGCATCATTCAAAGTCAAGAGTATTTGGGAAGGAGTGGTAGAAAAGATCGAGAAAAGATTGTTGGGTTGGAAGCGGTTATATTTATTAAAAGGGGGGAGATTAACACTCATCAAAAGCACCATTTCCAATCTTCCCACCTATTATCTCTCTCTCTTTCCCTTATCGGTGAGTGCTGCAAACCGGATTGAAATTTTGTTTAGAGCTTTCTTGTGGGGGGTATGGGAGAGGAATTCAAATTTCACCTTGTAAGTTGGCAAAAGGTGAGCTGTCCAATTGTAAATGGTGGGTTGGGGGTGCGAGATTTGTGTGTTTTCAATAAGGCATTATTAGGAAAATTGTTGGGGAGATACCATCAAGAAGGTAGTTCATTGTGGAGAGAGGTGATTGATATCAAATATGGTAGTGAGTGGGGGGGATGGGTTTCCAAGGAGGGTAGGGAGTCTTATGGAGTGAGCCTTTGGAAATTCATAAGGAAAGGGTGGAGCACTTTTGCAAAATTTCTAAAATTCGAGGTGGGGGATGGGGCACGCATCTGTTTCTGGTCGGAGGTGTGGAGTGGGGACAGCCCTCTTTGTACCGTCTTTCCCGCTATTTTTAATTTAGCTGGAAATCAGCAAGCGGCAATTTCAGAAGTGCTTTGTCGTGTAAATGGGACGGTAACTTGGAATGTGACCTTTAATAGAAATTTCCAGGATTGGAAATTGGATGAGTTGGCAGCCTTTTTCAGTTTTTTGTATTCAACAAAGCTTGGAGGCAATGGTGGTGATCGTATAGTGTGAAACAATATGGGAAGAAAGAAGTTTTCGGTTAAATCATTCTATAAGGCCTTAACTGTACAACCGCTCAACTTTTTCCCGTGGAAGAGCATATGGAAAGTCTCAGTGCCGCCTAAAGTCGCTTTTTTTTTTTGGTTGAACAGCCGCACTGGGAAAGATTTTAACGATGGATAATCTAAGAAAGCGAGGCATGGTAGTTATGGAATGGTGTTTTATGTGCAAAAGGAGCGGGGAATCAATAGACCACTTGCTTCTACATTGTGAGGTGGCTGTGGAGATGTGGGCGGGCATTCTTAGTAGAGTCGGGCTGAGTTGGGTGATGCCTAAGAGTGTGGTGGAGTTACTTGCATGTTGGAATAGGCCTAATTCAACGCTCATCTGACAGCGGTGTGGCGGATGATACCTTTATGCCTAATGTGGTGCCTATGGTTAGAAAGAAACGATAGGTTCTTCAACAACAAGGAGCACACCATGGTGGAATTCTTGAATTTTTTTGTATTTTCCCTTTTACGATGGTTTTCAGCAATTGTATTGAAGGGTGGGAATGTACATGAGTTTTTATCTTCTTTCCAGCTTGCTAGTATGTAGTTGGAATGTAACTAGGCTTCTCACTTTGTATACTCCCTTTGTACTTGGGCATTGCCTAGTTTCTTTCAATAAAATCAATTACTTATCAAAAAAAAGATTGGGGCTGAATCTGTTTCATACATATAGAACCTACAGAATTTTCCAGTAGTGTGGAAGATGATTCCTATTTGTTTACTGTGATATGGTGGAGGGAAATGAAGAATAGACATTGAGGATTGTAAATGGATGCCAGAGGAGCTTAAAACTTCTTTTTAATACTTTGTTCCTTTGGTTAGTCGATGGACTCTAATGGGCTGAGTTTCCATTTTATTGTCCATTTTCCTATTATTAGTTAATTTATCCTCTTATATACTACATGTGAGATTTGGCCTGCCTTTTTTGTTTTTTAATACAAATTTCATTTGCTTCTGCAATAAAAAAAATGCTAGCTTGGGTTATGGTGATTTGTATTGAAGTATTTTATTGAAGTATTTGTGGTCTAAGTTTGTAGCGGTGTTGCTTGGCAAAGTAGTAAATATAATTTCTGTAAATAGGCTTGTTTGGCCTATTTCTTCATGAAGCTATGTAATAAGCGGTTATATGCAAGTAGTTCTCAAGAAAGATCTCAACTTCAAAATAGAATTGGTTACTGATTGCTCCAAGCCAAAATGCTGTGGTATTGTTAGTTGGGAAAGAGTTCCTTTCCAATGGATATTTATGCTAAAAGAAATTGAAGTTTTCTTGTACTTGATTCATGCGAATTAAGAAAAACATCAATTTTACGAACCTAACTTAACTTTCATGAATTTTCCCCAAGTTTTCGTGAATGTTATGAGATGATAATGTATTCTTCCATTCGGATGATTTACTTAATTTTGGCAATTTTTTGGATGAATTGCTGCTGTTGTCTGCTTCTGCAAAGGGATTTGATATTCTGGTAGTGCTAGTTAGAGGAAAGTGTATAAATTCTGTGATTTGCTTGGACTGGTGTTACTTGTGCAAGAAAGATGGGGAGTTGGTCGACCATTTGTTTCTGCATTATGATGTGGCAAATACTATTTGCGATGAGATTTTCAGCAGGTCAGGTGTAGCTTGGGTGATGCCCAAGAGAGTGGTGGATCTATTGGCTTGTTGGAAAGGATATAGGGGCAGCCATTATTGCTGATATTTGGAAGATGATTCCTCTGTGTTTAATGTGGTGTTTATGGCTAGAAGGGAATGGATGCTGTTTTGATGACAGAGAAAGTTCGTTGGGAGAATTTAGAGTTTTTCTTTCGAACTATTTGCTTTTGGGCGAAAACTCTTGTACTGAATGGGGATATTTTAAATGCTTCTTTTTTAGACTTTGCTAGTCCCTAGTTCTTAGCTTGTATTTAGGTGTTTCCTTTTGTATACTTCCTGTGTACTTCGGTTATACCTATCTACTTGCATTGATAATATCTCTTATTACTTGTAAAAAATTTGTGTATAAATTCTGTATTAGTCTCTGCTACACAAGGAGAGTTTGGGTTCATGGGGATCAAAGTCGAGGAAACGTTAAAACTTCAATTTGCAACTCTAGCTGGTTATTTAATCTTGTTGTATATTTTGTGAATATGATGATTAGGTGGTGTTAATTGGGCTTTTATGATTTCTATAGGGATATGTTGGCTTTTAATAATTTGCTGGAAGATTATAATTAATATATTATTGATTGGGACAAAGTGAAATAACATTGCACTATGGACATTGCTTTAGGTAAAACTATTTTGCATATGAGCAGAACGGTATCCAAGCTCTTTCTCTGACAGCATTCCACTCTAGAAAGTGGTAATTTATGTAATTCTGGAGAACAATGCAGTAGTGGTAAACAATTGTGTTTTTTTTTTCTTTTCTACTCAGTTTAGTTAGTTTGAACTGGACTTTGGTTGGATTATTGCACTGCATAGTTGACCTTTAATTTTTTCTATTAGTTATTCAAAAGTTGCATGTGAGCAAGAAATTGTGGGTTTTTTTTAATTAATTATATATATATATAAGAGATGAAATTTTCATTAGAAAACTCAAAATGCATACTCACAAGTATGCAAGAGATGACGAGGTTCTGACCAGCACACAGAGTGAGAGAGAGGCGGAAGAAGGAAGACTTTCATGGTTTCAAAAACTTAACATCCAACTATAGTGTCCTTAGATGTTTGCTTTATGTTAATGCTTGAACATGTTTTTCTTGCTTGCAAACTCTAGTTTAAATAAAATGCATTCATGCTTCTCTTATCTGGCTGGACTTAATTTGGTTCTTTGGTTCTTTGGTTCTTTGGTTCACTAGGAATACAATGTGCTTGACTATGAGGATAAGGTGGTAGATGGATTTTATGATGTATATGGACTCTCCACGGATTCAGCAAAGCAAGGAAAGATTCCCTCTCTCGCAGATCTTGAAACAAACATTGGGACTTCTGAATTTGAAGTTGTAATTGTTAATCGAACAATCGATCCTGCTCTGGGAGAATTACTGCAAATTGCACAATGTATTATTTTAGACTGCCCGGTCACTGAGGTTGGTGTGTTGGTACAAAGGCTTGCTGAATTAGTCACTAAACACATGGGTGGGGCTGTGAAGGATGCTAATATTATGCTAGCGCGCTGGATGGAAAGGAGAACAGAGTTGAGGACATCTCTTCACACTAGTGTGTTGCCTATCGGGTTCATAAACATTGGCCTTTCTCGACATCGTGCTTTACTTTTCAAGGTTAGCATTCAGTCTTTAATTATTGAGTTTATGCTCTATAGGCAATATCTATTTTATCTGATTTATTGTGGCAATTCCATTTCTGATGTTTCAATTCAAGCTTTGTTTATAATTTTATAATATTATATAGGTACTTTTTTTCTCTTAGAACACACATTGCATAGTTCAAACATTGTCAATTTAAGCAGTACCATCTTAGTTGCTTGTGGCAGGGTAGCTTAGTTACTTGGTGTGGATCCATAGTGTGGTACTACAGGAACGTAAATAACTGTTTCTTTTGAGTTTATCTGTTATAAGATAATTTTCTCATGAAGTATCTGGTCTAACCTGAAAATTTAGTGTTTTTTTTTTTCTTCTCAAAAATCATGTATTATATTTGGTGGGTGGGATTGGATTAGGTCGTTAGTTCAAAAAAATAAGCACAAAAAGAATTGACATAGAGAATATGCCATTAAGTTTTGTTGATAACTTGCATTCTCTCTCTCTCTCTCTCTCTCTATATATATATATATGAGAAAATTTCTTCCTGGAAACAGTTGGCATGTCAGTTTCTAGCTGAGAACATCTTTGTGAACCTGATTTTCACACATCTCTGAACGCTTAAATAGGTTCCTCCTTTATTTAACGTTAAAATTTTTTACCTTAAAAGTCAATTGTAATTAATTTATTTGCCAGTTAATTACTACATCCCTCACCTATTGTCACTTATTTTTCTTGATGTCCAAAAAATCATTTCCCTGATGACATGCAAAAAGTAATTTTTGCCATGATCACAACGACTGTGAGCATTGCATAAATTACATTGAGAGACAAGTATGTTCTTTCAAATAACTATGGGAGAGGCAACAAATGGAATATGCAAAGTGATTAAGTTGGTCTCCATGCATAAAAAATATACTTTCCTAAACAATTTTGTGGTTTCAAAGTGCATTACAGTTTTTAAAGAGGGTTTAATTAGATTCATTGTTATTTAACTCTGTAAGTTATTCTACGGGCAGGCAGACGCTTATAAACATAAATAAACATCATCTTTTCCATTCAGTCTACTCACATGTAGCCATATCTACATGTCTTCATATGGTGGTCAGCACCCTATTTATACTTCAAACACAACACTCATTGTAATATCCCATATGATAAGGATAAGGGTAAGTGGTGTATGAGATCCCACTTTACTTGAAAAAGAGAAGTTCTTGCTCTTTGTAAGGTTTTAGTTGGACTCCAATTGTATTATTGACTAGTCCTTTTGGAGTATAAGCCCTATGATTTGGGTGTTATACATGTTTTCTAGGATGCTATCAAAACTTTTCTGTCTTCTGAAAAAACTGGATTTGTCGTGCTGTTATGGGATACAGATGTCCAATTTTCCTCACATATGATGTTGCGAGTATTCTGTGTAGTGAAACTTCCGAGGGTGTAGTGCACGGGACCGGGGTTTACTCTACAAGACTTTCGGACCCTGCCTTGAAGAGGTTCCACGACATCAAAAAAAAATTGATGTTGTTAGTAGTTATTTAAATGATGAAAGTATGATAGTGCAGGATATTATCAATCTTGATGAAGCCTCACCCATTTACGCCTATATTCTGTATAAAAACTTAAAAGACTTTAATTTAAGGATTCTTCCCAAAAATAATAAAATCAAAAGATCAACTAAGTACTAATAGGGTGCTCTAATTTTAATTGCAATTCAAACTCAAGTAAAGAAATAATGCTGTTGACTCCCCTAGTCAGAACCAAATGTAGAGTATGCATATCTGTGCTGTCTATTTGATCTACAAATAATTTCACCTGAGTACACAAAATTGGGTATTCCCCATCAAAATCAATGTGGTTGTGTCTCTGATTAGTGTATTTATTTGAGTGCTTTCTATCCATCAACACAACGAAATAAGTTTGCTTAAATTAAATTCTTGAGTAAACAATTAATCTAATTCTTCTTTATTTTCTTAATTTTTTTTCTTATTATACCATTATCACTAATGGTCTATATGGAGTTCCTCTAAAATTGTGGCAATGGGGTCAATAGGGAGATGTATTATTTTTATTTTTAATTTTTGTGTTGATGCAGGTATTAGCTGACAATATGAGGATGCCTTGTAGACTAGTAAAAGGTAGTCATTACACAGGCATTGAGGATGATGCTGTCAACATAATAAAGTTGGAAGATGAAAGGTTATGAGTCCTTATTTTTTTATTCGCCCATTAATTTTTTAGTCCTGTTCTTATAACTGAGGCAATCAGCTTATCAGCTTATATTTGTTAGTGCATGTAAGTTTTGCTTTAGTGTTCAAGGTATTTATTCATTTGTTCCAAGCTTTTTCACTTCTATAGGTTCCTCTTGATTAAAGTGTTAACATTCCCTCAACTTACTTTACTTTCCTCCCAACTACTACTTTTCCACCCCCCAAATGTTATCTTTACATGTAACCGTACCCTAAACAATATCTATATTATCTATCTTGATAATATAGATATTGCCAGATTGATGGGTTGTACGGTGGCTGCCCTCCCCATGAGGTACCTTGGACTCCCTTTGGGAGCTACTTTTAAAGCAGGATCAATATGGGACGGGGTTGTAGAGAAGGTCGAAAAAAGATTGTCAAGGTGGAAGCGGCTTTATTTGTCAAAGGGTGGGAGATTAACTCTCATTCAAAGCACTCTCTCCAATCTTCGTACATACTATCTTTCGTTGTTTCCTCTACCGGTGGGGCTAGTAAGTCGGATTAAAAAATTATTTAGAGACTTCTTGTGGGGGGACATGGGGGAGGAACATAAATTCCATTTAATGGAATGGTCGAAAGTTTGTAGGCCAAAGAAATTGGGTGGCTTGGAGGTGCAGAACTTGATTACTTTCAACAAAACTCTTCTAGAAAAGTGGTTGTGGAGATTTCAGTTGGAAGAGGAGTCGTTGTGGAGAAGGGTTGTGGAGGGGAAATGTGGTTGTGACCCCCAAGGGGGGCCCGGGGGGGGGGGTGGTGGGGGTAGCCTTTGGAAGTTTATTAGGGGGGTGGGCTGTGTTTTCAACACACATTACCTTTGAGGTTGGCGAGGGTCAATAATCAGTTTTTGGTTTGACAAATGGTGTGGAGAGAGCACTCCTTTTTCTATCACTTCCAAGAGCCAATGGCACAGTATTTTGGAATCTGACTTTTTTCAAAAATCTTCAGGATTGGGAAGTTGAGGAGGTTGCTGATTTTTACAACTTCCTATATGCTAGGCAGGTTGGAGGACACGGGAGGGATATAATGCTGTGGAATCACTCCGGGAACAAAAAATTCAGTGTCAAATCATTCTACAAGGTGCTACAAACCGGCCAGCCAAGTGGGTTCCCCTAGAAGGGTATTTGGAAAGTTCCAGCACCACCCAAAGTTGCTTTCTTCGCCTGGACAGCAGCATGGGTAAGATTCTGACGGCCGAAAACTTAAGGAATAGAGGGATGATAGTCACATAATGGTGCTACTTGTGCAAGAAAAATGGGGAGTCGATCGACTATATCTTCCTGCATTGTGAAGTGGCAAGGAATTTATGGGATAACATCATCTGTAGGGCTGGATTGAGTTGGGTAATGCCCAAGGGACTGGCAGATCTCCTTGCTTGCTGGAAACGATACCATCAGTGCAAATATTTGGTTGCGATGTGGAGGATGATTCATTTGTGTCTATTGTGGTGTCTATGGATAGAAAGAAACGAGAGATGCTTCAACAACAAGGAGAAGACTATGGGTGAAATCTGGGACTTTTTTGTATTTTCTTTGGTTCAATGGTTTTCTGCCATTGTGCTCAAGGAAGGGAATGCTAATGAGTTTTTGAATGCTTTTCAGCTTGCTAGAGTGTAACTAGATCTCACTTATGTATACTCCCTGTGTACTTGAGTTTTGCCTAGTTGCATTCCTTCAATAAAAGTTATTACTTATCAAAAAAAAAAGGGTCATATAACAATCACTTTGAAAGTGGCATTTATGTGTGGTCCCTCAAGTAACTCACTATACCTTGAAGGTGGAAATTCTTTGCAAAGCAAACTCTGATCCAAATGTATTAATATTTAGCTAGTCTTAACTTATTCATCTATATTCATAGGTGGTTGTGGATATTCCTCTTGAAACTGAAGAAGTATTCAGTGTGTGTTTGTTGTGTGTGAGGGTCATTACAGATATCACTTCTCTATCCATTAATAATTTGTTGTCTTAAGCATAAAGTCACTTGAGTAACAAATCGTTAACTTTGAAAATTTTGTGTAAAGAAGGATTTGCTTGGGAAGAATATCTAGCAATTGATCTCTTTGCTCACTATTGTTTATGGTCACTAGGTAATGTTCCTTTCTTTATCATCAGTGGCAAGTTAGATACTGAATTTCATCGATCTGAACCTCCTCTCTCTGCTCTTTTCTAAACTACTATAAAAGGGGGTTGTTATGAGTAGTTTCCTCATTTTGAAGTAATTATCAAATAACTTCAAAATTTGCAGATGATCTTATCTAAGGCTTTTCCTTGTGCCCTCATCTCTCTCTCTCTCTCTCTCTCTCTCTCTCTCTCTCTCTCTCTCAGGAATGTTCCACGCTTTGTTCTCTTGTATATGCATATACGGAATCTCTTAATGAGATGCATGTGCAAAATGTTTGTTTTTTTAATTTGTCAATATAAATTTTAACCTATTTTTTCCTTCACAAATCTAATTATATATTTTTCTGTCTTCAGTGAGTTTTTGGTTGATCTAATGGGAGCTCCTGGAGCACTTATACCAGCTGATATTCTAAGTACGCAGGAAGCTGTGTTTAAGCCATACAATTCACAAATAAACAAAATCCCATCTCTTCATCCCTCTAATATCAGTGGAGTTGCTTACTTGAAACCAAAACCTACACTTGGTGAAGGCAGCAGTCAAAATGGTGCATTGGAAAGTAGGTCACATTTGGAAAGAAGGTCAAGTTCTGAAAAAGCAGAGTTCATGCCTCTATTCCCAGGTACAAGGGGCGATACATCTGCTGGTTCTTCTGGTACATCTAGTAGGTCTATTACCAATCAGGCAGATATTCCTTCCTCATCAGTCAGTAATGGTGTGAGGATGAACCTCAATGTAGTTCCATATAACCAAAATGGTCCTGAAGATTTAAAAAACCTTTTTGCTGATCTTAATCCATTCCAAATAAATGGGACTGGCAAAACTTCTGTACATAACAAACCTGCAGGATATAAAGCTGGTGAGCTTCCAAGGCCGATAAATATCTCTGTCTCTGGTCGACCTCCTGTACCATGGAAGAATCCATATGCTTGCAATGAAGTCCCTAGGAA
The DNA here is from genome assembly GCA_036559045.1 of Platycarya longipes. Taxonomy (NCBI): domain Eukaryota; kingdom Viridiplantae; phylum Streptophyta; class Magnoliopsida; order Fagales; family Juglandaceae; genus Platycarya; species Platycarya longipes. The sequence goes on along the minus strand of CM071796.1, from coordinate 824,721 downwards.
AAAGGAGTACGATTATATGGAGGATCTCTTTCCAAGAATTAATCGTCAATCTAATGACTATAATCTGTCATCGACTGCTTCCTCTGGTTCTAATATATCAGGAAAGATGTATGGTGATGGTTTCAAATCATCTGGTAATTCAAATGTGTCCAGTATAAATGGTGATGCAGCAGGTTCTGTTGATGTCACTGGTTCAATGTTGGAAGCTACCATGAGTCAGTTTAACAGGTTGCCTTTGGTTGAGAGCCTGAATGCTGATCTGAAGGAAGAACACCCCAAGAATGAGGAGGAATCTCGAAGTGGCAGGGTGGATGTGGTTAAAAAGCATGAAAAGAAAGAAATTGGTTTCCTTGATCGTAGAAAGTGTACACATGATAGATTTATGGGGACTGATTTGAAATTAAAGGATCCAGAAAGTCCTAGCTCATCTGTTGATTCCTGCACAAGTAAAGTTGATCAAATATTTTATGATGTGGATGTAGGAGAATGTGAAATTCGTTGGGAAGACCTGGATATTGGTGAAAGGATTGGACTAGGTAATATGCATATGGCTTGTTCAATGTCTTCATTATATTTGGTGATTTTGGTAGTGCATATAGGTTGATTTTAACTCCTTTCTTGGTTCACAAATACAACACACACAAATACGCACGCACATTCATAAACCAAACTTCATTATTTTGTTGTAGGAAATGTCATTTGGTCTAAGACCATTGGCAATGCAATAATTGTGTATTAACTTTTTGATAAGTAATAATTGTGTATTAACCTGTGTTAGAATATTAACTTTCTTTAAAAGGCCCAAATCCTTTTGATGAGTTGAAAGGTGCATCTTCCTACAATAGCTCTATACTATTATTACACTTTATAAAGTAACCATTGGGAGGAGGGGCTTGTTTTTATAAATCCTTGCATAGCAATATTCTTTCTTTTATAGATTGTTGTGTATTTTTTTATTCGTTTCTCATGTGTACAGGTTCATATGGAGAGGTTTATCGTGCTGATTTGAATGGCACAGTGAGTTCTGCAATTCCTTTGTGTTGTACATACTGTTGCTAGGCATTGTCACATTTCCTAATTATCTTTTGGTTTAAATTGGAAGAATTAAGTGTTGTTTTCCTTTTATCTTCTACTCCCTATGTCTTAAAAGTATTATTAGTTCTTTAATGTTTTGCCGTTAGCATTGAAGCTTTTTGAAAACTGAAATGGAGAACTGATAATATAATTTTTGTTCTGGTATATTTTGAACTACAGGAGGTTGCTGTGAAGAAGTTCTTAGACCAGGACTTCTCAGGTGCTGCTTTGGCTGAGTTCAAAAGTGAAGTAAGCCAATAACTTGTTCTCTAAATATCCATGTGTCACTCCTCTTTTGATTGAAGGAGAAAAAGTATAAAAGAAATTAAAATCAGAGCCTTACATTTAGACAGTTCATATCTGGACCATACCCTGCGAAATAGGAAGAAGAAACGTTATTGGGCGTGTAAATTGTCAATTTCCTGAGATGGTAAAATAATGTTGTGCAGATCATCCAGAAAACAACGGATTATCCAGATCACAAAAAAAAAAAAAAAACACCACGCTGGAAAATTAACATTATTGGTAGTGGTGGTGGTATTAAGTCGTTCATGTCTGGTGTCTGAGGTAGTCGTAACAGCAGTGTCATTTAGGAGCAGGTATTGAGATAAATCCAATTTGTGTTCAATTCTTAAAACCCTTCACATGAATTGGGTGTATCCTTTTATATACTTCCTGTGTACTTGGGTTGTGTTCTGGTGCCTTAAATAAACTTTGAATTATTTATAAAAAGAAAACAAAAAAAGAAAACATGCCCCCATCACAAATTCTGCAAGACAACAGAACAAAAATTTTAGAGTGGACTTTTTGGTGATAGAATGGAATGGCATACTAAAATTATGTGGTTAAGTTGCATTTTCGCTAGTTTTGTTTACTTATCTTTCAGCTTTTTTTTTTTTTTTTGGCTTGCAAAAAATGGTATGTGATCATCCCTCTTGACATGCTTACAGAAGTTAAAATTTAGCATGCATGCTTTGGATTTATGGGTTTTACTTCTAACCAATCCAAAATCTTTATTTTTTAATCTGAAAAAGAACTAACCAATCCAAAACCATTGACCTGCATTTTTTTTTTCTCTCTCCTGTGATATAAGGTAAGGATAATGCGTAGACTACGGCATCCAAATGTTGTTCTTTTCATGGGTGCTGTAACTCGTCCTCCAAACCTCTCTATAATTACTGAGTTTCTTCCAAGGTATAAACTCTGTGCCATATAATCAGTTTTTTATTTTTTTTGTCCTTTTCTTTTCTTTTGCAAGATAAGTCATGTAGTGAGTCCCGTCAATTTTACTTGTGTTGATCAATTTGTAAATGCTTGTATGTTTATGTATCCGGCCCTCACATCATAAATTGCGTTACCTAACTTTTATTTTTCAGGGGAAGCTTATATCGCATTATTCATCGTCCTCATTCTCCTCAAATTGATGAGAAGCGCAGAATAAAAATGGCCCTTGATGTGGTAATATTATTTACCATGTTCTCTTTAAACAGAATTTGAATCCGTCCACATTTTTGAAGCTCTTCTCATCTTGCAGGCAAGCGGCATGAATTGCTTGCATACCAGCAAACCTACAATTGTTCACCGGGATTTGAAGTCACCAAATCTTTTGGTTGATAAGAACTGGAATGTGAAGGTTAGCACATTGATTAGTAGCGATCGAGTTTCTTTATGAGTTTCGCATATCACTCAAATTTTTGAGCTAATTATGACGATTTATTGGTTGGTTGCGGTGCTTTTTTTCTTAAGCTGAATCTAGCTTCATTGCATTATATTTAGTTGCTACTTTTAAGTCATATACTGTATGTTCATTTTTTTTAAGTGTTATTATTATTAATTTTTTACTGCCAACTTTGACCCAGCCAAGTTATGTTGCTAGTATACTGTGATATTAAGTATCATCTAAACAGGCTGGTACACGGGACATATTAACTTCAGGCTCCCAGTGGCCAACTGACAAAAAAGGTCTCTGGTATTTGTGGGAACTGAGTGCTAAATGTAAACAGGCTTCATACATGTTCTTTTGTTCACTCAGTTGAACTTGCTTGAGCTTGAACTATCTAGAGGTTAGCTGTCGATATATAAATCTAAGCCTGTTGATTTTGGATCAGGGAGCTTGAGCAAGAGGGTCAGAGTGTGTGTCTCTATTTTGACCTTAGTGAACCATGATCTACTTGCTGGAGATGCAAAAGTGTTCTAATTTTTTTACCTGTACATAGCATGGCATGGGTTTGCATGGCAATGCCGTCAAGAGACACTCTAGTGAATTATTTTCTTTCCTCAGCAGACCTGAAAACAAATCTGGTTTCCTTTAAGTATCCTCATTCCTAGGTAAAAGAAAAGGAAGGCAAGGACGCCCCCTTACTAAGGATTTTAGGGCTGCTTGGATGGTGGGAAAAGCATTAGAGTTATGAAGTTTCTTCTTCTTTTCTTAATCATTAATTGGAATTGTAAAGTTAGGGTTTTAAGAACGTATGATTGGAAATCTTGTTTCAACCAGACATCTTATCCTGCTCCTAGGCATGCGAAAACTCTGCTTGCCAAAACTGGAAGAATGAAACAATTACTAGATCCCTTTTCCATTTTTCCTCAACTGAGACACGATCACACTTGCATTACAGTTGCATTATTTATAATTATTAGTCAAAATGAGGTGTTATTTGAGGTACTTCTGAAGACCACAGTACTTACATGCAGGTAAGTGATTTTGGGCTGTCTCGTTTGAAGCATCACACCTTCTTGTCATCCAAATCAACTGCAGGAACGGTGAGAGTGTGAGATTATTATTCAATACTTATTTTCAGTTCTTTCTTCTTTTTATTTTATTTTCCAGATAACATAATTTTCATTAGCTTGACCTAACACCCTTTCTTGTTTTATATCGAATAATGTTGTGTCTTTATCTGTCTGTTAGCCTGAGTGGATGGCACCTGAAGTTCTCCGGAATGAAAACTCAAATGAGAAGTGAGTTGTTATTGCTATCAGTATAGTTCTATGTGGTTTCTTCAGGTTTACTTGGTATATTCGTTTATGTTATTATGCAAGTTAGCTAGCTCTTGATCCATTAATCTTTCATAGAGACCGCATGCTCTGGCTGCCTTATGGTTTACCAGCTTTGTGCATCTAGTTAGCACTTGAAGGGAACTTCAATGTGAGGCGTGCCTGTTTTGGCTTACTGTTTTAATCTGTGCTGGATGTGGGTTCTGATGCCTTACTGGATTTGTCTTAGTCGTAGCTTTATGGCATAAAAGATACGATGACCAGAACTCCACAGTTATATAACTCATCAAATACAAGGGTGGGAGGTTGGGAGACTATCTGTGGGCAACATGAAAAACATTGTATTTTTCTTTTACTTGATCTTGGAAGATGCCTAAAATGTCATATTAAAAATATGCTAGTGTCAAATCTTCTTGTGGTTGTGACCAAGCCCCAGAAATCTGTCTGTCTGGGCTTTGGTTTAGAGAATGCAGCCTGGAAATGGGGAACTCAATAGCTCCGTCATATAATGCATTGCAGTAACTCAATTTTACTTTGTTTACAAACTTGTTAAACGTGTTAGATCACCTTGTCATATCTGTTGTTGGAATCCAGGTGTGATGTGTATAGCTTTGGAATTATTCTATGGGAGCTTGCTACTCTAAGATTACCTTGGAGTGGGATGAACCCAATGCAAGTGGTGGGTGCAGTAGGTTTTCAAAATCGTCGGCTCGACATTCCCAAGGAAGTGGATCCCGTGGTTGCTAGAATAATTTGGGAATGTTGGCAGACGTAAGTATAAAGAATTCTGAATAGTTGCATACATTTTCAATTATCACTCCTTTACCAAATTGAGTTTGATTGGTCTTTTTCTTTGCATTTTAATTCCCAGAGACCCAAATTTGCGCCCCTCATTTGAACACCTCACAGTTGCTCTCAAGGCTCTGCAGCGGCTTGTTATCCCATCACATATGGACCAGCCAGATTCTGCTATATCACAAGATACAAGAGATCCCAGTTAATTCTACTTCTTGAAGTGTCTCGCATTTCTAAGTGTGAAACTGTTTCTTTGTAGATCTTCCAAAAAAGCAAAAATAGTTAGAAAGAACCACCCCCCCCCCCCCCCCTCTCTCTTTCCGGGGCCAGTGGTGGGCCTAAGAAATTAGAAAGAAAGAAAACAATACTAGAAAGGATTTTGGGGTTAGGGATAGAGTTTGTGTATAAATTATATATGTATTACTATTGCAGCCTCATTATGCAGAAGCACCTTTGTACAGTTGGTTCATAGTTTGCATTGTATGTGCATACCTTTACGCGAGAGAAAAAAAAAAAAAAAAAGGAAGTTGCATTATTAAGTAAAATTATTGCATTTGATTCGATTTGTTTTGTTAAAATCATGAATTAGTGGATGAAAAATATCTTGTTGCCCACAATTTCTCCTCTTCATTTGCTGACTAAAAGAGTTTTCCAATGGGCATCTCTTTCTAATTATGGTCCGAATTTTTGCAGGATGCTTCTTGACAATCCGCTAGTTAAACTAAATTCCTTTCTGGGAGATATTAATTAAGAAAAAAAAAGTACAAAAAAAGATAGCAGAATGAATGAAAAAAAAAAATGAAACAAATCTGAGAACCAAATTTGTCAAACTCCTCGAAACTCAATAATACTACAAGATGTCAGTTTTTTTTTCCCTTTTTTATTGGAATAACGGTAAGAAAAAATCTATTTAACTTCTTACTATTTACATAATTTTCACATATCATACATTATTTTGTTTTATTTTTAATCAAATATTTAATATATAAATAATAAATAAAAAAATTAAATTAATTTGAAAATAACAAATTAAAAAAATTAAAGAAAAATTAAAAAGTGATGGTGTATGGAGGTTGGGAGGTTGTGTAGAAGTGCTAACGGTAAATGATATGAAACCTTCTGTCTTCTAACCTTATTTAATCATAATGTCAGGAAATAAAGTGAGAGATTGTTTAACATGTGAAGGGTTGGGATTGATGAATGAAATAAAATGACGAGATAACTTAACACAGACAACAGAATGTTTCAGAAATTATTAAAAGAGATATGTCAATAAACAAGCTAGCTTGTAAATAAATTTCTTCAATAATAACTGCAAGATAAAAGAAGCAATAACAACATCATGGTAGATATAGAATTTATTATAATTCTTAAGCTGAGCCCTGAGGATCTGTAGGGAAGGAGTACTCAGTTGATAAAACACTATAGAGAAGTAGATCTACAATTCTCCCCTTAACAAAGGTATACTTCCTTAGTAGCCCTTCCCTTTGGAACCCTGCTTTCTCTAATACCCTCTGTGAGCCTTTATTTTCCACATATACAAAAGCTTGCAACCTTACCAGATCAGGCAAATCTTTGAACACTTGTGAGAGGGCGATCTTCACTGCCTTGGTAGTAATACCTTGGCCCCAATACTTCGTGGAAATTCCATACCCTATATCAGCCTTACACCTGTCATCGCCGGACCACGGCCGAACAGAGATGAAGCCGATCGAACGGTCATCGATACATATGGACCGATGCCAAGGGTGGGGTATGCAAACATCCTTGATGAAAGTCAAAGCCTCTTCCTTAGAGGTAAAAGTCTTCCATGTTAGGTTTCTAGTGACTTGATCATCGCCTGCCCATAACATAAAATCATCCACATCCGTTAGCTTGAACGGACGGAGAGAAATCCTCGTTGAATCAACCTCCATGCATGACACCAAGACAGCAATAGCACACAATATGCTAACAAAATATTGAGTATGGTAAAATAATACACTAGGTTGGCTTATTGGGTATGGAAGAGAGTAATAGAATTTTATGTTTGTTAGAACCTATATAAATACCACAAACTAGGCTAGAGGTGCCTTGTCGGCAACTCCAACACTCTTCCATGTCTGCATGCAGAGTATTTTGCTCTCAAGCATTTTTGTTTCTTTTCTTTGAGAATAATATTCATTGTTTCCTCGGCATTTCAATCGGATAATGATTAATATATGGAACTTTGGTCTAAAGACAACAACTGCCAAGAAACTGATAAGGACTTGTTTGTCTTGTGACTGAAAACTAGTGGAACGTTTGGTAGGTGGTAAAGTAAGGAGGCCGGGGGTAAGAATATATTGGCTTCATATTTCTCCGCCTCAAAAGTAGTTGTGCCATATTAGTCAATACAATATTCTGCAGTTTTTTTTTTTTTTTTTAATGTAAGCTACAGATTCGCTCATGAACAGTATGAACCTGCCCGGGCATTGCAAACCTACGAGTACAATTGAAGAGCAAGAAACAAGTGAAAGTTCAGGTTCTCCCACTTAAAAGAGTAAGAAACAAGTGACAGTGCAGGTTCTCCCAATTGAAGAGTACGAAACAAGTGCAAGGAGACGATTCGCTGCACAAAAAGTTGGTTTAAAACGAATAGGCAGGGGCCGCGCGAACGCAGGCCCCCACTGGCACAAATTATGACGTAGGCTCTCCCACTTGGGGAGACCTTTGGCGGGCACCCCTCCTGTGTGCAATGGAGGTCACCAGCCTAGGCCATAGGCCTTCTTGATCACCTATTGACCCCGTCCAGGTAAGTATGTTAATCAATACTGCTTGCTTCATATTTATACTCACAACTATCCATATCCACATTGATACCTTATCAATATGGGACTAGAAATAGTTGATTATCATGATTTTATTAAGTATAGCCAATCCCTTTACAATTGAACAGATGGGAATAGAATTATGCATACAACGCATGAAGAGCTAGTTTTTTTTTTTACAATCTGACATTTATTTTCATTTTGTTTTCTTGTGGTTGATTCTTGTTGATATTTTCTTGGAATATTTCTTTTAACATGGCATTAGAAGGTTGCTCAAGGTGTATGATCTGATTCTCGAGTTATGAGTAGTGACTAGCGTGACCTTTAACTGACTTGGGCTTAAAAAAAAAAATTCAAAAAAAATCCATTTTTAGTTTCTTTCTAAAAAGATGGTGGCAAATGAAACAAGTAATAGACACATAACTAATGTACACAACGTGGGAAGCAAAAGAGGTTTTGTTTTGTGGTTTCAAGAGTGGTCACATCTAATTTCAACTATAATATCAGAAAATAGAGTGAGAGATTGTTTAACATGATGATGAGATAACTTCAATAGAATAGAAGACAAACAACAGAATATTTCAGACATCATACAGATAATAGATGATTGCAATTCATTGTATGTACTGCTGTAGCATCTTCATTGTCATATAGAAGCTAATAAAATATGGCTATCAAACTATCCGCCGTACCCACAAGATGACTGCAAGAGTAACCACTGACTGGCACTAGCTTTAGTGCTGTTTTCAGGGAACTTGGTGATTTTGCATCTGCGTATTTGGTTTTTCACTGGTGCAGTGAAATTGAAGTCCAAGTGCTAGTGTGCTACATGCACAAGAGTCGAAATCATGTAGTTTTACAATAGAGTAATGCTACTCATCATTCTCTCATCATTTCATAATGTGACTTTAGATGATTAGAAACTATTTGTTATGTTCACTTGTAAACATGTCATTTAATGTCATATTATGAGATAATAAGAAGAAGATTAAAAAAAAATGATAAATAGATATATATTTTTTTTTCTTTATGATAAGGCTGAACACAAACTTCTTTTATACTAACTGATGTGGAAGGCTTTTACATCGATGTTACCTCAATAAATAAGCTTGTGAATAGATTTTTCTATAATAACTACAAGATAAAATAAGCAATAACAACATCGTAGTAGATATAAAACTTATTAACCACATTACAAAACAAGCCAGTCTCAAAGTCTGCACATGGTGATCGGCTCAAAAAATGCACAGAAGTGGTGCAGCCTGCACACCACCTTGCCAGTTGGCCGCTTCCTAAGATATATAAAGAAGCATTCCCATTTTGAGTCTCCTCCAGCTTGTCTACGCTAAACCCAATCTTTACTATCCACCCTAGATCTCTTGTACCCTTTTTATTACCATTCCCTTATCTATGTATATATAAAAAGAGAGAGAATTTATAATAGTTCTAAAGATTATTAGCCCTGAGGATCTGTAGGGAGGGAGTCAGTTGACAAAACGCTATAGAGAAGTAGATCTACAAGTCTCCCCTTAATAAAGGTATACTTCCTTAGTAGCCCTTCCCTTTGGAACCCAGCTTTCTCTAATACCCTCTGGGAAACTTTATTTTCCTCAACTACAAAAGCTTGCAACCTTACCAGATCAGGCAAATCTTTGAACACTTGTGAGAGGGCGATCTTCACTGCCCTGGTAGTAATACCTTGGCCCCAATACTTTGTGGAAATTCCATACCCTATATCAGCCTTACACCTGTCATCGCCGGACCACGGCCAAACAGAGATGAAGCCGATCGAACGGTCATCGATACATATGGACCGACGCCAAGGGTGGGGTATGCAAACATCCTTGATGAAAGTCAAAGCCTCTTCCTTAGAGGTAAAAGTCTTCCACCGTAGATTTCTTGTGACTTGATCATCACCTTCCCATAACATAAAATCATCCACATCCGTTAGCTTGAACGGACGGAGAGAAATCCTCGTTGAATCAACCTCCATGACACCAAGACAACAATAATATTGGTGGAAATGGTATCGCAGAACATGGAAGCAATATGGTGAGTTTCGTAAATTAATACTGGGTTTGGCTTATTGGCCGGTATGGAAGATAGTGAAGGGATTTTATATTGGTTATTGGCTCATATAAAATACTACCAACTATATAGGCCAGAGATGCCTTCTCGACGACTCCAACCCTTCCAAGTCTGCATGCAGAGAATATTTTACTGGACTCTCCATCATTTTTTATTTTATTTTTTTCTTTTGAATAATCTTCATTTCTCCCTCGGTATTCCAATTGAATAATCATTAATATATGGGTCTTTGGTCTAAAGACAACAATTGCAAAGAAACTTCGCGTGGGGTTGGGCCCTCTGTGGCTCATATAAGGACTAGTTTGTCTTATGACTGATGATTTGTAGGCGGTAAAGTTGGAAGTAGATGGGGGAAGTAAAGGCTAGAGTAACTTGACAAATTAAAGCGCAGGTTCTCCCACTTAAAAGAGTAGGAGGAAACAAGTGAAAAGAGACCTTTGGATGCAGAAAAAGTTGGTATATATATCAGGCAGGGGCCGCGCGAACGCAGGCCCCCACTGCCACAAATTATGACGTAGGCTCTCCCACTTGGGGAGACCTTAGACGGGCACCCCTCCTGTGTGCAATGGAGGTTACCAATCTAGGCCATAGGCCTTCTTGATCACCTATTGACCCCGTCCAGGTAAGTATGTTGCTCAATCCTGCGTGCTTTATATTTATACTCGAAACTATCCATATCTACATCGATAACCTATCGATGTGGGACTAAAAATAGACGATTCTATTCTGTATAACCAAGCCATTCACATTTGGACTGAGAATAATAATTGAAGTACGCATACAATGCAAAGAGCTTGAGGTTGATTCTTGTAGGTTTTCTCTTGGTATATTTATGTTAACAGGGCATTAGAAGGTTGCTCGAGGGTCACAAGGTGTACTCCTGATTGGGCTTCCAATAAAATGTCAAAAAAGATCCAACTTAGTTTCTTTCTAAAAAGATGATGGCAAAAGAAGTTAGTAACATACATATAACTAATGTACATAATGTGGGAAGCAAAAGAGGTATTGGTTTGTGGTTTCAAGAGTGGTCTGATCTAATTTCTAAACAGAGAAGAGAAGTTCAGAGACAAATTGGCACATCATTGCCGTAAAACCGATGAAACTTACTCTACTTCGAAAGGGTGACATCGAAGTTTACGAGATGGGTGCATCATATGAGGTAGTTGTCGACCCTTTGGAAGTTTGACGAGATGGATGATGCAAACCTTCGATTACGAACCGAGTAAAGTTGAGCTACCAAGAGATTATACAGATGTCAAATGGGACTATTTTTGAAGATTATACAGATTGCTTTCATATTTTTCATTTTAAATTCAAGTGTTTTTCTAAATTCATCTTTTCACCTCAACATTAGTACAATATGTGGTGAGTGCCTAATATTACTTGCATTTAGTTTTCCAAATCAGACTATCTTCAAGTTTACAACATAAAGAGGTAGATTGTCGATCTCTGTCGAGAACACAGAAAAAAATGGCATGATTGCCTCATTGTTGGTGTAAGATGAAAAACTGGAATACAGTCCACTAGACCGGATATGAACCTCTCACGAGTTTATACATAGAAGAACGCATCATCAGTTTTGAACTAGAGACGATAGGCAGGGGCCGCGCGAACGCAGGCCCCCACTGCCACAAATTATGACGTAGGCTCTCCCACTTGGGGAGACCTTAGGCGAGCACCCCTCCTCATAGTGCAATGGAGGTCACCCGCCTAGGCCATGAGCCTTCTTGATCACTCATTGACCCCGCCCAGGTAAGTAATTTTCTCAAACTTGCTCATTTCCTTTTCAAAGGTCTTACTTGCTCCCATTCAAACTCATGCTTTCGATGTGGGATATGAATAACGACCTGATGCTTGGATGCATTGAATCTCAGTCCATCCCCCTTTTTTTATTTCCCCCCTCTATATTTCTAAGTTTCTAACTGAAAGTAAAAAGAGAGAATCAAGTTTGCTAACCGGCTTTTCGTGGTAATTATCTTTTGATATTCTTCTTTTGACGTATGATCATAATTTTCAAATTCGTTGTATTAACCTTAATATCAAGTATATTTTATTTAAATTCGATTCATTCATGGTAGAAATCTTATTACAGCTGCAACTGTGCATGGAATTAAGCACATAATATATATATATATTAGCTATAATATTCTGAACAACGTATATAATTTGTTCCTTCCTAACTTGCTACTACGTACTTGTGGCCTTCAAGCCGCTGGGTATTCATGCGGTAGTACTGAATGCATGGGATGGGATGGGATGGGATGGGATGGTTCCCAATTAATTTGATCAAATGATGATGATCAACACTTGTATGCACAAAAGCACTGCTTAGGAACACCAGGTGCAGTGTATAAGTCGCACATTCCCTTTCCACCGTATCGATTTTTACAATCTTCCCAACAATGGTTACCTCCCTTGCAGTTCCACACTTTATGGCAGTCTTTTGCTCCTGCCATCGGCACCACCATTCTCTTATCTATTTATTCAGAAAACTACAAAGCCATTAATCAATCTATATATAAATATATATATTTATATATATGCAAACTGTGATGATTTTGAAAGGTCTTAACTCTTCTTTTCGAAGTATCAGAGTGGAATGTAAATAAATGGGTGCTTCATTGACCTTTTGAAGTAATCAAAGCAGACAAACCTCAAATGAATAAGGGATTTAGTATAGAACTTCCTGTTTGTTTATTATCACCAATAGACCTTACCCATAAATTAAAATTATGAGCCCAAAAGAAGAAAACCACCAACCAGTTGGAAAAAATTTATCGAAAAAACAAAATAGACAATTTTTGAGGATGCAAAAAGACAATATATTGGCTAGTTTGAAGTGCAAAGTATAAAATTCCTTGTAGTTTGAGGATTTAAGCGTATTTTTTCTCAACGTTAATTCTGTGTCAGTCGGAATCCTAAACTCAAAGCTGAGAGTGCAGATGCACAAGATAGGACAAGATGAGACATGCATGCACGCGACATTAGATAGGAATTATATCCAGGACGTTATAAGGAAAATCAAATGAAATCATGCGAGTAAAATGGAGAATATCAAGTTTGAAACATGTACCGCAAATCATGATCACCATGAGGATGGCAAACAGGAAGTAGAAGGTTAAAAGTTTTGCCATCTCTGATCATGAGGTGCTCTAACCTTCATCTCTCTATATATAGGCAGTAGTACTTAAAAGAATCTTTTATATTCTTTATCCACCAATGGAAGAGAATGTACGTGTTATGTCATGGAATGGTATGATACATGCAAGAATTAAAGTTCTTATAATGATGGTCAAGTTTAGTTATGGGGTTACTTTTTAGAACTTGTTTTATACAAGAATATGACATTCCTTTGTCACTTCAGAATCATTTTGTAAGAGTGAAAGGTTTTGTGACTCTTTGATCTTACAGAGAGGCAAGCTTTTAGATTTAGCTTTATTAAATTAGGATAAATTTGGATTTTTTTTATTAATAACCTATTGTAAGTGGTGGCTTTACTTTGTAATATCTTTCAAGAATGACAAGGTTACGTTCTTCTAATTGTAATTTGAGTGGTTATAGACATGAGCTAGCCTGTTGTATTTAAAATTAATGTGACCCTTAACAAACTGGAGCGCCATACCTAAAAGCAACAGCACAAGTAGAAGATAATTTGGTTAGATCATCCTGAAAAATAAGCTTAATTACTTGCGCCTAGATTTCACGTAGGTTGACTCACTACAAAATAATGGACAGCACTAATCACTGTCTCTCTGTGGATTCCACAATTACTTGGAATCCAGTTCGAAAAATAAGTCCCCACAAGGGTAATATGGTAATATTTTCATACCCATCCCTTCTCCGAAATCGTCTATTAGTCTTCTAGATGGATACTAGCATTTCTTTTATGTAATGGAATTGAAGTTCCCACGGACCTAATTCTATTGAAATATATAATATTGAAAGCAAGGACATCATCCATTTCTCTCAGAAATTTGATAATTTCGAAGTTGTAATGCTTGCTACTGAGATTTTATAATTTTCCATATCATTAGTTCACTCAATGACGTAGAAATAGAAGCAACCACGTCGGTTAAAAAACCATCTGATCGTCAGTTTCATGAAAGGGTACCATGGCCGTCTGCTGGTTAACTTGTTCAACAAACTGTTGCACACCAAAGAGCTCCAACAACTAATTCTTTGAGACAGTTGAATTCACCATCTCTGTGAAACTCTAATACCCAGAACTTGAATCAAGGTCTTTTTTCCCTGTAAAATGCAGTTCTCAAATCCCGGCCTCAATCCTTCCCGCAACACCTTCAAAAGAAGAATATAGAGAAAATAAGTGATTGACCTTAAAATGTTGTTTTCTAAAATGCACATCCTGATCCTCTATAGCCAAAAAGTTTATCTGAGCAAATTAAATAGCTTATGGAAACTAATGAACAGCATACAAAGCTAAAGAAAATTCCTAGACTAGTTAAGTACAAAAGGTTTCCCGAGTCAAATTAGTTAGCTATTTATTATGGGAAGAATTAAGAGCATGAAAATAATTATGACCAATAAAATCCCAATCTAATAAAAGAGCGTGTAAACATTCTTTTTCTTATAAGTACAAAGTGTGTAAACTTTCAAGAAATAAAATGCATTTCCTTTCATGAGAGAACCAAGTGGGCCACGAAAGAAAGTTTATATGATAGTCAACCACATGTGGCATAAGTGGAATATTATCTACTGAAACTTAAGAAACTATGTAACACTACCTTGTTTGTTTTCAGAGATGAAATGAGATGAAAATTAAAAAAAAATATATTGTTGTAAGATATTTTTTTAATATTAGTTTTGTATGGGGATTTGAAAAAGTGGTATGAGAATTTGAAAAAGTTAAATTTTTTATTATATTTTGTATGAGGATTTGAAAAAGTGTAATGATGAGTTTGAGATGTGTTTTGAGTTTTTGCTCTCATCCTTGTAAGCAAACAAGGCAATCTTGTAATCTACATGACTATCGAAATAGAGTAGGAAAAATTACTCAAACGGTTTAAGCACAGAAGAAGTACCGTTTGTATCTCTTCTTGGAACCACAGGGGCATAGAGCATTCCTACTGATTTGCCCACTCTTGGCCAAATTATTCCTGGCAAGATCCATTGGTGTCGTACCGACCAGCTTCTGCACCTACAGATCATAAGGTACAAATAATTGGAAGTGTATTTTCAGTTTTTGTTTCTAAGGATCAAGAAAACTACTATGCATGTACTCCATATTTTACACGGCCAAGCAGTGTGTAACTATGTCATATTTTTTTTTTTTTGATAAGTATGTAACTATGTCATATTTTAGACCCCAGGAGTAATAAATGGTGAGATAATAGAATAAGTGGCTCTAGATAAATCCACTCATCAATGCATGTATTTGAAGCAACAACATGGGGAAGACAGTAAACATGCTAGCTCAACGAAATATTTGTTGCAGGGTGATAAAGTTCACATTGATTCACAGAAAACACAACTGCAAACTTGATCTGCATAGACTTTTAAGCTGATAATAGCAACTAGATGTCGTCCCATCTCGCTGGGATAAACTATGGTAGACTATCCGTAAGCTCTTTCTACTTTTCCCATGCGCCCCCCTCCCTAAGCAGAGTGAGGAGAATGAAAAAGTAGAAAGAGCCTACATAGACAGTCTACCATAGTTTATCCATACAGAGATTTAATAGACTTCAATCACCCACCACCATCTTTTTCCTCATTGTTGTGTATAATCGTTTACAGTTTATGTTTCCAATATCCAATAGCACTTTTTTCTTTTTATAGAAGTGCCTACTTTTCTTATGATCAATAAAATCTTGTCTACAGTTAATAAATAAATAAATAAATAATTACTACTTTCTTCTCAATGGAAGCAATCACAATTCTCTTCATCTAGGACTAGTATTTCTTCTCCTTGCACAATAAACCTTGTCAATGAGGTGATACATATCCAAAAAATAGACTCAGAGGACGCCATGTTCCTCTAAAGTCTAGAATACAGTCACGTGAATGTATGGCTGTATGCATATTCTAAAATTTAGTTTTCCCAAGTTCACAAATTTAAAATCAGAAGAAAAAAAAAAGAAGAAGAAGACTGGTTTCAAATTTCAATTAGTACTTTTCACAGATATACAAAGTTAATAAGGTTTCTACCATACACATGGAGAATACATCATAAACAGTTTGGCAGTGAGAAAAATAAGGCAAACTGAGAGAAATCTACCTCAGCAATGCTCTTCGGCAACGGTTTCCCTTCTTCTTTTAACTTCTTTATCTTCTTTTGTGCTTCTTTAGCCCATGTAAACTTCGAAAGTGCATTCTCTACATCTGCTATCGGGCAATTACAATGCCTTGCTGTTTCTTGTTTATGAGCAGTTTGAAGATTCTACATATAAATAGACCTAAAACTAAAATGAGAAGATTTTCCCCGGCAGAATCTCACAAATAAAGTGAAACCATTGTAGCTAGTCCCAAAATACAAATAATTTTTTTTTTTTTTTTATAAATACTAATCCCAAGATACAAATACTTAAGCTGCATTCCTAACCTTACAGCCGGGAAATAGAAAAACTTTACCAGCTAGACTGGCAGACACCGACTTTGAAATTAGCTATGACGAGGGAAAATTGGGGGTGAGAATTATGGTCGTGATATCATTCATATGTTTACGCTAAGACTATATGTAAACAATCTGAATTCAATAGAGAAAACCAACCTCTCCAGTAGGATCGAAACCTCCAAGGTGTCGAATTATAGCTTCCTGCTTCTCAAAAGCATCTGAAAATGTCGCTTCACTGCTTCGACCAACCATATATTGCTTGAATGCCCCTAACCTTCTCGCATTCTTCAATTCATCCGCAAACCCTGCAATCAAACAACAATAACAATAAAAAATAATGTGGATCGCATCGACTAAGTAATTTTGCACAAAAAAATAAAATTAAGATGGGTTCGTCAAGAGTAACCAAGATGTGAAGCACATCAACAGCTAAGCAATTAAAAACACAACATTTAGCAAAAATATAAAAATAAAACAATAGCCAGAATGATATGGCGGTTATGTGAGCACTCACGTAGGAGCGTGAACGATTCGGAGCTGATCTGGGGTTCTTCCGGGTTTGTCTTCTGCCCGGTGAAGACCCCTTTGATCTTCTCCATCCATGAACCCTGAAGCTGTGCGGTGGAGAAGATCGAGCGATGCTGTGACAGAGTTAGGTGACGGAATCTGGAGGAAGAGAATAAGGGGAAGGATGAGAAGTTAGGGAAACTTCTGTAAGTGCTGGTAAGGATTCGTGAAGAAGGCATTCTTGGGTTTTGGCTCTGGAGTTGGAAAGCTATTCTCTCTCTCTCTCTCTCTCTCTCTCTCTCACGGTTAGTGTTAGGGTTTATGATTAGCCCAAGGGGTTTTACGTTTTCAGATTGTGCGTGGATTTAGATAATAGAAACGATGCCGTTTGAAGATGAAAATGTATGCTTTCTTTTTTTTTTTTATAGGAAAAATGTAAGCTTTCAAACCAACGTGTTTTGAACAGCTAAAATAGAAAAACTTGTTTTGAACAAAAATGTAATCTTCACCAGTAATCGGAGAGGCCGATAACTGGAGCTCTATGCCTTAAAAAGTTGCCCAAGTTGTTCGCAAAATCAATTGGTTAACACTCAATGGGTTAACACTTAACACCTCTTTTCTGGACATTACTTAACGTCACAACTCCGTACACAGAAGTTACAAATTGCAATGAATACTTCTACCACAAAATACAAGGCATGTTCAATTTGCAATGCGTTCAAGCAAATTACTTGCTAAAGATGAAGCCCATCAATTTGTTACCCCTATGTCTTCTACGTATGTGTATATTTATCAACAGCAAGCTGAAAACTTGATCTTACTCATAGCCTTGTGGTTGCAGTAGTCAGAGGCCACTCGAAGCCTGTTTCCTAACTATGAACAACCTTCAAGAGAAATTGCATCTTTCCAAGTCCTAAGCCCTTGACCGCCTAAACTCGAACCAGATTTCATAGTGATTAAAAAGCAAGCTATCGTGTGTATGCTTTCCAACATACTCCAGCCCCAAACTCCCGAGCCGTTTTGTACACTCTTCACCTCCCAGACGGGAACAGAACTTTATGTTATGGGACACAAAGATTCGCCCATCATAAGGTTTCACTTTAGTTGCTAACCTTTCCAATCCAACCCACACAAGCCTATCGGGAATGTGAAGAAAGACAGCGCTAGCATAGATCAAATCATACACAACTTCTGAAAACTTGGTTAAATCCATATCCTCCCCTTTGACAATCAAAGGCCGCTTGTATAGGAGTCCTTGGGACGGAAGCTCGTATCGAAATGCAGCCATCAGAGATAGTTCATCTCTTTCGAGACAATTGTAATGCTCAGGATTGAGATAGCGAATGAAATGCAAGCCAACTCGGAGGGTGCCACAGCCAATTTCAAGGACGTGTGAGTCAGGCATGAGGTGTGCAGATTGTGCAAGGAACTCAAACACGTCTCGGCCCCCGGCCCAGGGCTCACCATAGTTGCTGTGGTGTTCTTCAACAAGAAGCTCTCCAGGGCAGGGTAGGGCAGTGTGATTGTTTGCATCAGGTCCTTCATAATGTGATATGCCCTTGAACCTGCAAAGGGGAATTTGGTTACAGTCTTAATAGGGTTTGTCATAGAAACTCTCAAAAAAGGGAAAATGTCCAAACCCTACTACCCTTGCGTGCATATCAAACATATAAGCCTACCTGTACACAGCAAACACACGCACACATGAAATCAACATGTAGGACAGATAAAGAATGCTGAAACTGCAAGAAATGACCAAACACACTCGGTGGTTGTTAACAAAACTTTTTGTAAATAAATTTTTTTATTAGAAACCACGAGGAGAACTAAAGGTTTGCTACTAAACTACATGTATGGATAAAAAAAAAATATATATCAATTCCAGTATGTGCTTTGTATTATTTTCTCAGATTCCCACTGCTCTAAGTTTTAAATTTTTTTTATCATCTCTCTGTTTTTGAGCTACAAAGTAATTAAATGATCTTTTAGCAATACTTGAAGCCAAGATTTATCCAACCAGCCTTAAACACATCTGCCAAACCTAAGAATAGCATAAAGAAAACGGAACATAAGTCACCCTAACCGAAAAATAAGTGCACTAGTCATCTGATTTTGTGGAAAATAATATCAAAATTGTAGAACGAGTATTCAAAGTTACCACTAAGATGTTTTATAATAGCCAAGTATCTCTTGTTTCCCAGACGCAAACAAATAGGTGCGAACACAGCTTATTTCAGAAAACCTAGCCATTGTTTTAAAACAACAATGAGGTGAATAATTTATAATTTCTAATGAAAGCACCGAGCATTGTAGGCAGGTGTGTGTATGAGAGAGAGAGAGAGAGAGAGAGAAAGAGAGTTTCCCAGAAAGTTTCTCCGCAAATTTCCTTGCATTTCCTCTCAAATTCATAATGTTCATCCTTTCTGATGACACCTTTGGGACCCACATTATAACTTTTACTTCTTCAAACAAACTCTTCCTCTCCCAAGTCACCTTCCTTTCTAAACTTCCTGCCAACCCCGCCAAATGACTTAACCCCGACCCAAACTGGGACAATTCCTGAAACAACTCATATAATACCCGCGCTAAGGATAAAGTTAAATCTCCAAAATCTCAATTGAGAGTGTTAGGAACCCATTTCATCATCATTGTTCTTGATTCTTTATTCGATTTCTGCATTACTGTTCTTGATTACTTCTCAAGCGGGTCCCTTCCGAGCAAATAATGAATCAATAAATACGTATGCCACAAACCCATGTAGAACTCCACACCAACTCCTCCATCACCACACAAGATTTGGAATATGTTCACACAGAGACATACATTTACATATAGAGAGAGAGAGAGTAAGAGAGGAGGGAGAAGAGTACGTACTGCAGAAGATCTTGGAGTTGCTGGGCTCTGGAGCGGGGGTTGATGCCCTTGCGGAGGACGTTATCTTGCATATGGAGGCCATTCACTCGGATATGCTCCATGACCCACTCCACATCCTCCTTCGTCGTGGACACAGAAACACGGCCCGCGCCATCACCCCCACCAGCGGACACGGGGACATCGCCGCCAGCACTGGACACTTCCGTAGGGCAAGAACAAGAGGATAGAGACGACAAGAGAAAGAAGAAGAATGTAGCGGCCACGGAGGCCGCCAGGACGAGCACTGGCACGGTTACCACAACGCCCTTCGGTGATGCCAAGGACGATGGGGGAGCCATGTGTGTGTTTCTGTGCCTTCGTCGGTGTGTCCTTTAGTTAAGTGTGATCTTAGCTAAACAAACTCAAAATCTCAGATCGAGGAGGATTTTGCCTCGCGAAGCGACTACGTTTCACGGATTAGAAACCAGCAGCATGGGGATCAGAGTAGGAGGAGGGGGGTTGTAACTTGTTTTTCCTTAAGAAAAATATATTACTTTTTAATATTTGGAATGTCGTGGACTGGAGATCGTCGTTTTGACTCCCATTACCCATATCTTCATTGAGGGCATTGAGCAAGGGGATGGATACACGTGAGCTGGGACCCGAGATGCTGGATCTCATTTGGGTTCTACGCTACTTCTGTGCTTCTCTTTTCTATAATCCAACGTAAAGTTGGGAGAATGCATTTGAAATGAAAACCAGAGCTCTCTCTTTTTTTATCAATAATTCTGCTATATCCAGAAGAGAAGCTTCTTAAATTCAATTTCTTGTAATTCTTTGGCTCTATTGTATCTATATGCATCATATATTTATGGAATTAATAATCATATGAACAACTTAACCTTGACTATCAGGGGATTTCGTATTGAATCGGATTTTTGGAATCCTAGAAAGTATTTTATATCACAAATATTGAGTTGAATACAGAAATTATTTTATCTCATTATTATAATTTTAAAATTTTTCATATAAAATATAATAATTTTTTTTAATCTTAGAAATAATAATAATATTCAAAAAATAATATTTTATTTAACTTCTAACTTTCATTTTATTCCATTTCACTATCCAAATAAAGCCTTATATGAACACTGTTATTTCTTTTCCTTTATGATTTTATTGACCAAAATGAGACATTGATGAGTAGCGAGTAGGATGTGTTGTGCTAAATGATCGGGATGGTCAGGCCTCAGGCCCCAAGTCTTATTTTGATTTGAGTGGCGTGGGCTTGCTTCCCAAAAGGTAGGTAACATCATGACTAAGCTGCGAGAAGAGCAAACATGCCATGCCAATGATGCCATGAAGATCAACAAAAAAACACAAATTATGGCAAAAAAGTTTTGTAGCTTAAGAGGACAAGACAAGTTTGATATTGGATTAGAGAATAAGACAAGTAAATTAATGTGGTTTGGCAAAGTGCATACATAATAACCAAAAAAGGGGTGGGAACAAAATGATAGCTGGTTTTCCAAAGCTGTGCAGGCTCTGCATTTGTGGTTTTAGGAATATTAGTAATCAAATTATTCAAAAAAGTGATACATCATCATTTTTTTTATATAAGTAAAGTGATACATCATCATTACAGACTTCAAAGTAAGTTGCTGATCCTACTTGGGTTACAAAAATCACGTTAACAAATAATTAACAGGACCCAACAAGGCTATACAACCAACCCGACAACAAAGATTATGCAAACAATCAACTTAAAACAGATCCAAAATCTGTAAGCCTCGGCAAAGCAACCCATTACTACATTTAATGGCACAACATTCCCCAGTATAACGTTTTCCTGATAAAGAATGTGAACCTCAAACAACACACACACATTAGTCATTTGTCACGACCTAGATTATGTCAGACTTTCTTCTTCTATGATGATAGAGGGTAACTCTAAAGTTTGGATCCGATGCAGTGACCATCTTGTTCCTTGGCAAGGTGTCTAGTTTTGTATCTATGCCATTGCATTTGGGACTCTCCCTGAGGAGAGTACTTGTCTCAGCATATCGTGATTTTCTATTGGAGTTCTGTAAAATTGCCTTGAAACGAAGATCTGAATAACTAAGTGATTGGGAAGCTGGAAACTGGATAGAACTTCTAGCCCCTGATCTGAAACTTCTCGCTCTTCCAATGATCTCTTTTTCTGCAGCACCTTGCCTTTGGCGACTGGCCACAGTAGATGTCATGAAACGAGGCTGAGAATTTGAAAGATTTCTTTTTGTAACTTTCTTGGAATTTCGAGGAGTTTCTGCAGCTTCTTTTAGATCTTCTTTGCCGTTCATGGGGGTCTTCGCTTCATCTTCAATGAGTCCATAATTAGCTGAGAGAAGTCTTTTGTTTTCACTTAATAGGATTTCAGCCTTCTGTATTTCATTCCCAACTTCCTGACATTCTTCTTCAGCTTCTCTCATTTCTTCTTCTAGAAGCATGATCTTTTTTTCTCTCTGATTCTTCAATTCCTGTATATGCATCAAAACAAGTATCAGTTACAAGAATGTGTTTCCGCAGATACTGACACCAGATAAGAATTTTGAGAAGCCTACCTCTGGAAATTCTCTATATGACTCTACGCCTCTAGCTCTCTTTGCAAAGCTCAAGGAACAGATCGTCTCTCCAGTATCTTCTTCACATGGGCTTACAAGCACAAGCATTAAAACCTTTGAGCCATCACCTATACCAATTGATTGTAAGAGAAAAGGGTAACTTCTCCTAATAAAAATTCCTTTCTGCTAAAAAGAGCAAAGCATTTTCAAGAAATGCATTGTTTAGTCTTAGAGGGGAGTCATCAATGTATAAAACAGCTAGAAGCTTGATTGTCTATTATCCTAGGTCTCAATTATGCTAAAGAATAAGCTCATTACAAAATGGTATCAAAGCATTCATCGTTTCTAATATTTTGAGGATGCAATAAAGAAGAATATAGCATGTTACCTAAGGAATCCTTGAGGATTTGAGTTAGCTTGCTATTCCTGAAACAGTGAAACCAAAGATATAGAAAATAGAACTGAGTTGAAGTTCCAGATATAGAAAACTTGCAAACCGGGTTTGGCAATTGTAAATTTTGGGTACCATTCTTGGCTTATCCAACCAGAATGAAAAGATAACTAAAGATGAGAGTCAAATCTTATTAGAGTACTTGCCTGTAAGGCACATAGCTCCTCTTCTTTCTCAAAGCTGCAATAACATCACCTAGAGCTGAAAGAGAGAGATTTATGGCCCGCCCTTCATCAAGCGTAAGTCCAGTGGCGCCTGTTTTCAATAATCGTTCACTTCCTCCAAGATCGACCATCCACAGTTTGCTCACTTCTGCTTTAGCTTCGGAAGCATCCCCACGTCGATATACGGTGATCCTTGTAAGGCTAGATATATAAAGCTAAACAGATAACGTAATTATCAAACCAAATTAATCCATAAAGACTATCTGAAAAACATATCTAGACCCATAACCCACCAGTGTGATCTGCTAGATGCCTCATTAACACTAGTCCAAGAAGTGGCTCTAACACGTCTCCCTTTAGTATACCACCATCTGGCCGTTGCAAAATCTGGAATTGGGACATCTGTGAGACCCTCAATTTCCACCAAACCCTTTGAATCTGTTTGTATGTTGAGGTTACTGTAGTAGAATCAACCAAATCAAAGCAATCAATGTAATAAATTGCCCAAGAAGTTAGTTTTTGCATGAAGAATCTATATGACACATTAGATTATAGATATACCATCGGCTTAAAGCCTCATATGCTCTGCAGGATGACTTTGGAGCCAGCAAATCTCTTAGATTACCCATGTACACCTCCAGCATACTCATTGAAAATGTCAAAGAATGTGAGTTATTCAAGGAGGCTTGATTGAAGAGCTCTTTCAGAGCTCGAGGAAGAATTCCTGGTTTCTCATTTGTCCCATCCTGCAGATTCATTACAATTCATTATTGAAAAGTAAATCCACAAACTGATATGACTTGATGTAGTATGTCAGATTATAAAATTACTTTTATTATAAAGTAGACCTAATGGATGTTATGAAGTCACATTAATTTGTGAATTTTGAAGCCACATCAATTTGTGAGTTTTTCTTTGTGTAATCTCTCTGTTTGTTTCTGTAGCAATTCTCTTTTCCAACCATGTAAATTTAGTAATAGCTAGATCCAAATATCATTTACTCACCATTGTAAATGTCTTCCCTGTGCCTGTTTGACCATAGGCAAAAATGCACACATTATGCCCATCAAGTGCCGATTTGAGGATCGGTTCAACCTCAACAAAAACTTCGTCTACAGAAATCTCAAGCAGAATACTCTTTAATGAAACTGCCCAATTTTTTTATTTTTTTTAAAAGGAAGATAAAAAAATATAATCAAGTCTTTGACAGATTGAAACTGTTCCCTAACCTTGGCTTGCTTGTTGCAGAAAAACTTTATCAAGTTCAAATTCTTTCCTTATTCCAGCCAACTGAACCACGATCTTCTCCGACCCAGTTGAAATGGGTTCATGATTTCTTCTCTTGTCTGTCAATAGGAATGGTCGAACACGACAAAATACCCGAATGCTGCCTGACAATTGAATTCGATGCTATATCAGAAGGAAGAAGAAGGTAATTTTAAAAAGAAACCCTGATAATTAAGCCAACCATCACAATTACCTTTGATGTCTAATATCTTGTTCAATGCTTCTCTCCGCCGTTTATCCAACGACCGCCGTTTCAGCCTCAACTGAGTAATCTCCTCTGAAGAAACAATTCAATGCAACACGTTAATATAATGGCAATGATCTCTACTGCTTGGGGTAGGGTAATCTCCCATAACTAAAACCCGAGATTGAAAATATTACCTTCTAGATTCAATATCGACTGCTCAAGCTCGTTCTTCACGTGCTCAGGAACGACATTGACATCGGTGTAGATAGCCGGAATCGATGGTGAATTGAGCAACTCAGAAACCGGCGAGAGCCCATCAAGGGAATCTGGGTTTGATTCCATTGGGGATGATTTCAAGGACTCCCTCGCATCTTTTAAAGGCAATGAGATCTGTTCTTTCTCAGCCGGAATGAACATTTCTCAGCCAAATAAAGCAAACCACCAAGACCAGCACTGACCCGTTTCCAGGAAATGCAATGTTTGAAACACAAGCAACGCTTTCTGGTTGTAAAAATGGCCCAACAAAAGCAGAAAATGAAGCTCTTTTTTTCCCCCTCCTTGCGAATGAAGCTAAATATACTTTTTGCAACAAAACCCAGAAATTGAAAAGATAGATAACTGCTACTTTGAGATGAGTTATGTCCCAAAAATAGACAACAACGAAAAATAATAAATCTGAGACAGCTGACCCAACAAAATATACGACTGACGCGTACGAAGACAACAAGCTAGAGAGAGAAACTCTTTACACTTCGAAGACAAGGACAAGAGGTCATAACTACCATTAACATAAATCAGTTATTAGACCCGACAAAAATCTCATGTGGTAACTGACCTCTACAAGAAGAAGCTTCAACATCGAAAACCAGAAACACCTCCAAGAATGACGAGGAAATAAATCAAGATGAAGTAGAAAAAACGTTAAAATACCCAAAAGATATAATAAATTACCATAAAAATTCGAGAAATTCAAGAAACTTCATAAATCTGCAAGTTAATATTAACTGAGAATAATCTGAAAACCAAAGCAACTATCACAAACCGAATAATAAAAATAGGTAATATGGAAACTGGAGCAAAGCTATACTAGTATGATTAAATGACCCAAGATTGCACCTCTAGAAGCACAAGACTTCATTAACGAAGAAGAAGAAGAAAGGAAACCTAGACTTCAAACAAGAGAACAATCAGAAGTCAAAAACTGACCACAAATTTTCAAAAACCATAGAAAATATGGAAACCCGGAAGGAAAAAGCATGTGGGTTTGGGTTTAGTTCAATGATTGAACACTACAAAGGCCGGATTTGGAGGTGATACTTCTTGTACAGTTAAGGGACACTGCGGTTAATAAAAAAATATATTTTAATGTAAGAATCTTTTTGGTTGGTCCAGATCTGAAAGTGCCTAACACCAAACTAAAAAAGTCTTGGAGGAGCGTCGGAGCGTTAAGGGCCAAAAAAAAGTCTTGGTACCAGTTTTTGTCGGTCTTGCCACGTGGAGGACACAATGAATTTGCTGATTTGTTGCAATTTTATTTATTGGGAAAGTTTAGTGGTGCAAATAGTGCTTAGGTTACTCCATTTAACGGTTTTACCGAGATGGAAGACTTGCCGTTGACGGTAAATAATGTTATAATGGCTGGACGGTATTCCGGATCACAAAGAAATGGTAGACCCACCAAAAATCGTACACTAGTTTTATCTTCATCTGTTTGTATTTATAATTCATTTTAATTTATTTATTTTTAATTTATTATTTTTTTTTTTTTTAATTTTATACAAAATATAATAAATTATTCAATTTTTGTAAATCTTAAAATATTAATAATATTAAAAAATAATATTTTAATAATATTTTATTTAACTTTTAAAATTCATCTTATTTCATTTTTCAATTTAAATTATATTATTCATTACCAAATTTTTGTTTTTGTAAAAGTAGCATTATATTTTCCGATATTAATGATAGATATGGTATAGTTTTATATGCCTACATTTAAAAAAAAATTAAAAATTAAAAAATAAAGGGCAGGACCTGTTAATAAAAATAATAATAATTTTTTTTTATATAGATCTTAAATTTTTTCATCCTTTTTAAATGAAATATATAAAATCTAAAATTGGAATATTAACATTTCTCTATTTAAAAATGTAAACATTTCCTGCGACCATGGTGTAAAGTTGTGGCGACTTACTTGATTGGAACCTTGAGAAAGAAGCAACTGGAGTACTGTGCAAAATAAGTTTTTATGGGCTCCCTCTTCTTTTATCTTTCTCTAAAGACCAGTGATTGTAAAAGCATCTAGCTTTTTCTATTAATAAAAGAAAAGGTTAATGCATGGATGGGAATAATTATCAAATACAAATACCAATCCAAATACAATGAATCGTGTCAAATACCATATATACAAGGGTTTTTAAGCATCTAGGCACGTTGTCACGTTGATGCAAATCTCACAATTAGTAGTCGTTTTTTTTTTTTTTTCCATTAGTTGGTTGAGAATTGAGGATAGATGTGTTCGAGATAGGCCCAATTAATTGTCCACGAAGGCTAGATGCAAGGGATCAAAGTAATATAAACTTGCCTATCATAAGCGTGCCTTCAACATTTCAAAGAGTTTAATACCAAACCTAAAAAAGAGATGTTTTTTTTTTTTTTTTAAGCAAGCTTGCAAATATTATAAATATTAGAAAGAGTACTTTATACAATTTAAGGAGGGTCCTTTTCACTATCTAAAAACAAGATACATCTAGAAAAGAAGAAATGGGTATGCAACCAAAAATATAATTAGTTACTGCTCATTACGCCACTGAATGCAATCAAAAGATTTTGTATTAATTATATATGGTCATGCTACAATGACCATTAAATTTGATCCTAAGAACTAATTTATTGTGGTGAGAAGTCATCCACTCTTGCATTTGCATAATCTAATGCAGCAAGACTCTACTAGGCAAACACTATTGAATTTATATTTGCATAATCCAATGAAAATATTCTTAACACTTGACTGCTCTATTATCAAGCTACTAAGAAATAACGGGAGATTATTTGTGTTTAGATGTCAAACTGATCTAAGTTGAGTTGAGTTGAATAAAATATTATTAGAATATTATTTTTAATATTATGAATGCTTTAAGATTTGAAAAAGTTGAATTGTTTATTAGATTTTGTATAGAAATTCGAGAAAATATATAAGAATTTAAAAAAGATGTAATGATAAGATGATGTGAGTTAAGGTAGGTTTAAGTTTCAACCGGAAAGAGGTACCTAACAAACATTGCATGATCCATAACTTCGAGAACGTCTTTGATTGCAATGACTTAGTTTTATGATATCTTTTATGCAGCTCACCTCAACTCAACCCACCTCAATATCTTTTATGCAACTCAACTCAACCCAACTTACCTCAACATCTTTTACGTAATACACATTAACTCAACTCACCTCAACATCGTTGTGATTGAAGGCGTTTTTGAAGTTATGAATCATGCAATGTTGTGTCAGG
The DNA here is from genome assembly GCA_036559045.1 of Platycarya longipes. Taxonomy (NCBI): domain Eukaryota; kingdom Viridiplantae; phylum Streptophyta; class Magnoliopsida; order Fagales; family Juglandaceae; genus Platycarya; species Platycarya longipes. The sequence continues at coordinate 796,853 of CM071796.1, read as the reverse complement.
TACGTGACTTGTAAAATAATATAACTAGTTTGGCTTATAGGGGCAACATGAACCAAATGAGAAATGGACTAACGGGTGGAGCATGAGACTGAGAAAGAAATGAAAAGGGAAAAGCTCCCAACGGGTCGGGTGAATTCACCATTTTTACATCAGTCATTAAGGATTTGTCATGTAAGAAACTTAACAAGGCAAAATAATATAACTAATTTTGTAATATTTAGTGAAATAATATAACTAATTTTGTAATATTAGAATATTACACTTTTCAATCCCTTTTTCCTCTTTCTCTCTACCCACTTCAAAGTAACAAGGAGCTTGCTTTAAATTTTAATTTATATATATATAACTTAGAGCTTGTTCTAAGAGCAACGTAAGATACAGACTCATACCCATGTGGATGGGTTCAGTCTGTTCAGAGAAGCAGCCAGTCGGATATGTTTTACCAACTGCCCACTCGAATGTGGTCTTAAAGCTTCCTTTGACCACATCCGTAAAAGACTAGCATCCACGTGCAGCAGCATAAGCTGGCCCGGTTTTTGAAGAATGAGTTTTGAAGATCGACGACCAACCATCTAGAAATTGGCAATTTGGCATCCTTTCTCCCTTTTACCTGTAAATGCCATCCAAATGGATAGACAATTACGTGCAAATTAATTATTATCACCTTAATTATTAATTTATTATCACCAAAACAATATATATATATATATGTAGAACAGACCCCATTATATGGTTTCTAACCACTTTTAATTGCCTTTTCAAATCTTGTATATTTCCTAATATTTTTTTTCTTGTTTTATACTTTACTTTAATATTTTACCATCAAAGGTGCTATTTCATTGCTCATCATTGACATACATGCTTATACTAATCACATAAATTTTGTTTAGTAAAGTTTGGATCCTGATGTCAAGTATGGCCTCCATTTTCCACTATGATTTCTTATACGAGATGAGCAATAATTAATATTTTAATAATATTTAATGCCCAATAAATATTACAGAATTGACGTTAATATTTATAAATGTTCGGCCCTAAACTTTAGAAGTTAGAAAAAAAATATGAATAATTCTATTTGTAGTCCACAAGATGTGAATTGCAATGCAGACTAAATAAAATGATAACGTTTTAATAACTGAACAATTGAGGGTTTCATCAAAGGCCCTATCATTTCGCACATCTCATTTCTTGAATGCCCAAAGTAGTCATAGAGCTAGTGTATTTCTTTTGATTTCTTCTCACTTTTTTTCTTGGTTTCTTCTAAATTTTGTGTCAGTTTCTTCTTATATTCAGTTTCTTCTGATTTATTTTCGATTTCTTCAATTTTATTTTCGGTTTCAAACCAAGACCCACACAAAGATCTATTTTTGGTTTCTTCTGAGTTTGTTTCGGTTTCTTCTCATTTTTATTTTATTTTTTTTAATTTTTTTTTCCGATTCTCCCTGGAACCAATGAGTTTTGGTCATTGGATGTTTATTGGAGGATAATGGGCAATTTTGAAACCTCCCTTGCTTCTATAGAAATCTTCGTTGAAAGTGCTTTAATCTCATCGTGAAAATTATGATTCTTCTTCTTCTTTCTTATAAATTTTCTAGTTTTCATCTCAATATTCTTCTTAAATTACTTGAGCTGATAATTGTTGAATCCAAGGTTTTAAATCTCGTATTTACGTATAGATTTTGATGATAATAAATAATATTTAAAACTCAAGTTCAAGTTGTCTATGGATGAAGAGAGTTAAGTACATCAAGAAATCAAGCATGAGCAAAAAGAAGATCAAGTCTACAAATAAAGCTCATAGAGTAATTTTGTACATCTCTTAAAATTTGAAATTGGATTAACGCTTAAAATTAATATTTTCTCATAAAGTATCAAATTGCATTTTTTTACATTTGCATATCTTTATTAAAATATTAATTTTGAATTTTTTTTTTTTTACATATGCATAAAGATTTTAATTTATAAGATGATTGATTGTTATCTTTAATATGTGCATGCATTGTTTGAAAATCTTGAAGGGTGGTTGTATGTTTTTTTGACAAATATAAAAGATAAATGATTTGTTTGAAAATCTTGAAGGGTGGTTGTATGTTTTTTTGACAAATACAAAAGATAAATGATTTGTTTGAAAATCTTGAAAGGTGGTTGTGTGTTTTTTTGACATATGCAAAAAAGAAGATGATTTGGTTTGAAAAATAAATCATGCTCGTTTTGTCATGTATGAAATGTAAAAGATTGGATTTGATTTATTTGAAAAATGAATGGAGTTGTCTTTGACAAATGTAAAAATGAAATGCTTTTATTTGAATTTTTAAAAAAATGAATAGTATTCTTATTTGACATGTGAATCTTTTCAAATTTGAAATTGAAAACTCATTTGCCTATAAATAGTTCACTTGAGTTTTGCAAAAATCACAACAAGAGATTACACATCTATTGTTAAGTTTTGCACCATTCTTTCAAAACTCTCATTCTCTATTTTCTAAAGTTTTGAGCCTTAATTCTTATTCTTTTTTAGAGAGATATAGGTTGCGCTGTATTGTTTCTATCTCACTCATTGATGAGTGTACTTTGATAGTCTACTCACTATCAACTCTTGTATCAGTAAGAGGGTGAGTATAACCCTTGTGTGTGTAGAAGGTATTCTACACAGAGAATAGTCAAATCACCAAGTGTGAGGTGATTGGAAATGTAAAGGGTGTTCTACACTGATTTTTTGGAGCGATGCTGCTCAAAGGTATAATAGGTTTCTATCTCCACCTAAAAGAGATTGACTAGTGAATTTCGGATCCTCAAGAGGTAGCTTGAGGCAAGAACGTAGGCAGTGGGGCTGAACCTCGTAAAAATACTGAGTTTGCTTTTTTTTACCCTACTCTTTACATTTCTTACTATTTTATATTCTGTTTATATTTTATATTGTGTATTTGATTTATAAGTATTAATTTTTATAATATAACTCAATTCACCCCTCCTCTTTTGTTAGTCATCTGGGCAACAATAATAATTCTTGTCCTTTAAATGGCAGCCATGGAAGTGATGTTGGGATTGTAGAAATTACACTAGTACTAGGATTTCTTGTACAACATGCTGCATGAATCAAACATTTCCAGAAGAGGTTGAATATGTAAAATTCATTTTTGTGCTATGAAGAGGCCGAATATATAAAGAATGATTTTTTGAAGAGCCCAAACCTGTAGAGATACAAAAATATTCAAATATGTAGCAAATTCACGCAAACATAGATGCGAGAGATTGAATTGGACTGCAAAGTGCAAAGGCTTGGTCAAATTAGGAGTGTTTTGATTTAGGGATATTTTGGTCAAGTCTATGATAAAGTAATGATTTTTTTTATCTATTTATAGTTTGGACTGCAAAAGAGTCCAAAATTAGACTTTACCTAGCACCACCCAAAAATATTGGGCAATTGTTGGCAAGGGTATAACTAATGTAGTGTTAAAAGCCTTTAATGGAGGTGCTTTCCGACTTAATGACAGATAGACGCACCTAGTTATGCTAAGTGTGAGATCTACTCCCTTCTCAATATTGGTCATTGGTGCTCTTGAAGGGCCAATTTTACCAGTCTGTGGGTTGGGTGCTGTTGAGATAAGGGGATCTTATATCTCCTCACATTTTTCTCCTATGGGATGGGCTCGTAGCCTTACTTTCATCAAGCTTAACATAATGATTTGGTAGAAGGGATAAGAATCTGTAGAGGCTTTCCAAGAATAAACTACCTCTTTTTACACATGATAGTTTACTCTTTTGCAGGGCTTCTATGCAAGCTAATTTAAAGATCCAACATTTGCTTGAAGTTTATGAAAGAACCTTGCGTCAAAAGGTGAATAAAGAGAAGACTACAATGATGTTTAGCAAGAATGTGAAATATGGTATGCAACAGAATATCATGGCTTTTTGGGGTGTGCAACAACTTCAACAATTTGAGAAGTATCTTGACCTTTCATCAGTCATTGGTAGGGATAAGAACAAGACATTTTCTAATGTGAAGCATAAGGTATAGAAGAAATTACAAGTTTGGAAGCAAATGATGTTATCTCAAAGAGGTAAGGAAGTGTTGATAAAAGCAGTAGTTTTATCAATTCCCACTTATTCAATGAGTTATTTTAAGTTGCCTGTAAATCTATGTGTAGAGCTAGAAAACATACTGACCAAGTTTTTGGGGTCAAAAGAAATAGGAGAATAAGATTCAATGGGTGAGCTAGGAGAAGATGTGTGATGTTAAAGTCAATGGAGATATGGGATTTAAATATCTCCAAACATTCAATTCGACTCTTTTGGCCAAGTAGGGATGGAAAATTATGCATGAAAAGTCCTCTTTACTTCACTAGGTATACAAGACAAGATACTTCCCAAGGTCTGAATTTAAAGATGCTAAGCTTGGATATGCTCCATCCTATGCATGGAGGGGGATTTGACAGTCAAAAAGCTATACTAAAAAGATGTCAATGGTATGTTGGTAATGGAAAATCAATTAACATTTGGTTAGCTTTTTGGTTGCCTGATAAAAAAGTTTGTCCTTATGACTCATGATCAAAGCTGTGTGTGGGAATTTCAAAAAGTTGCAAGCCTGATTGATGAGGATGCATATGGTGGAAGGTTGATTAAGCGAACATAATTCTACCTCCAAGGGAAGCTGCAGAGGTGTTGAGGATTACTCTTGGACCTGGAAATCAAGAAGATAAACTGATTTGGAGTTGTGAATAGGTTGGAAACTAAATGTCAAGAGTGCATACATATTGTTTTTTGCTATGAACGAAACGAGGAATGAAGGGGAGTTCTCAACTGCACATGATCAGAGGGTCTTATACAAGAAGCTATGTAAATTGCTTATTCCAAATAGAGTAAGAGTCTTTGCTTGTAGGGCATGCAAGAAGGGTCTTTAACTTTGTATTAGAGAATTGTTATAACTTTTGCTTGGCTGATGTGGAAGATATAAGTCATGCTCTAATCTACTGTCCTTTTCTCAGACCCTATTGACAGAAATATTTTAGTTATTTGAAAGTGGATAGGGATCAAGTAGATTTGATGCAGTTGGCACAAAAAGTCTTGGTAATTGGCTAAACAAGTGAGCTAGAGAAGTTTTTCTTGATAGCTTGGGGCATGTGGTTTATTGAATATGCTTTATCTCTTTATAAGGAGTAGATTAATGATGTTCAAGATTTGTTAAAAGAACAATCGACTTTGAGTTATGGGTGGCAACCCCCCATGCAAGAGCTTTGAAGTTAAATACTAATGGTGCAGTTTTCAATGACCTTAGCAGATAATGTATTGACATAATTCTTAGATACAAGTGTGGTAGAGTGTTGATGTCAACTAGTAGTGAGGAATGTGAGGTATCTAATCTTATGGAGATATAATTATTGGCCATTATGAGAGGTCTACAACTGTGCCCTCCGATGGGTAGAAGGGAACTGATTATTGAATCTGATTCTTTGTTAAGTGTTAATGCCATTATGGATCAAGGTGAGACAATGTGTATGTTGGGCAATCTAATCAATGCAGTGAAGGAGTTGATGCAGGAGCGGAACCAGAATTTTATGTTTGGGGGGGGCGATCGATAAAGTATACGATGCATGTAAATTTTAGAAGGATGGTCATCAGTAATAGAAGTATTATGCTATGTTGTTATCGAGCTCTCTAAACATATATTAGTCTTCAAATTGTCTACGTCTTTTAAAAAAAAAATCAATTGTACTTAAGGTATTTGCTCATATTTTTCTATGATTTAAGAAAAATTTATAGATCAAGAATAAATTTGAGAACTTTCTAATAAGTAATAATGTAACGCTATTAAATTTTTAACAAACTATATCTCACAATCATACAAGTTAGAGTAAAATTAAATAAGTGAGTATAATCAATTAATTTTACAATCATATAAATTTATAATCAATTTTTTTTACTAGAATTAGACTGTTAGAATAACTGCAAGATTACATGAGTTAAAATTTGGATTTAAATGAAAATATAAATTAAAATATAAATAGATGTATATAAAGATTTAGAGAAATAATTTTAGTAAAAAATTGAGGGGGGTAATTTATTTATTTTTTTAAAAATTAAGAGAGAATTTTAATTATATATATTTATATTAGAGTTGCCGTTTTTGAAAAAGTTTTTGGGGGTACCCCAAGGTGATACATGGGTCCGCTCCTGAGTTGATGAAATAGATGCCAAAAGTAATAGATTGATAGCTTGATGCCATGCATGTTGTAATCTGTTTTTATGATATTTTGAATAAAGATATTTTTGTTATATATACAAAAAATTGTACTACGTTATTCTTAAAATCAATATTCGATTATTGTTCTTATTATTAATGTCATTATAGTAATTTCACGCGGTTGAATATGGATACTGGCTATTAAAGCTCTACAAATATCAAGTTCACGGAAAAGAATTGTCGTTGTACACTAACAAACAATGAAGGCATTTCAAAATCTTATACCAATTGTACAAGTCAAGTGGTCGCATCAATGACTTTTAGGAACTTTCTTTGAAAAATAATATTTGTGGATGTCCATGAATTATTTTTTGATGAGCTGGATACTTGTAAAAAGAAAACAAATAATTCCCCCCCTAAATTTCAGTAATAATTACTATAAGAAAATTCAACTTTTAAGATTTTAAAAAGGAAAAATGTTAGGAATCCTTATTTTGGGATCTATATTTTTTAGATCTCTACTCGAAAATTTTTACTTAAGATTTTTTTTTTAATTTTTAATTTTACATGATTTTTATATAAGTGTTTTAAAACAATATTATAATTTTTTTTTATATTTTTAAAAAATATTTTAAAATGTTAAAAAATTATGTAAAAAAATAAAAAACTCAAGTGTTTTAAAATGTATGTTTTATTTACATGATTTTTTTAACATCTTAAACTATTTTTTAAAAATATAAAAAAATATAACATTATTTAAAAATATTATATAAAAATTATGTAAAATAAAAAACTAAAAAAAAAAGTCCCAAATATGAATTCCTAAATAGAAATTCAAAAATAAGAATTCCTAACATTACTCTTTAAAAATAAGTGATTGATTTTATTTCATTAAATCCATCACACATGATGGATTTGTTTACCTCTCCAAGAACTTCATATATAGAGCTATAGTTGAGTGCCACCAAATTGATTTTTTTTCCCCATACTTGGAGTCATATCAAATATTTTACATCTTCTTCATTTGTTCACTTTTTTTATTCCTTATTTTCAAATTATAAATTATAATTAAAATTCCTAAAATTATCGAAAATAATGGATTATATATGATAAAGCTACATCTAATATAATACTTTTACATGTTTGATTTGTCATATCCAGACTCCAATAATATTAGTTGGCTGAATTACAATTTATACGATTGAAAATAATAAAATTAAATATAAATAATATAATTTGCTGGAGAAAAGAAAATACAGATTGAGGGAATATTCACAAATGCTTAAAAAGGTGGGGTCACAATTGCGAAACTCACAACCTTTTACCCCTCAAAAAAACTCAACCACAGTCGCACCACACTCGAAACCGATTGTAGGGGGACAGTTTCGTAATTCGAAATCCTCGTCATTGATTGCATGCCGTCCTCTAAGTTCTCGAATCGGGTCCCACCAAACAAAGGGACGGCCAGCGAAGCGAGTGTCGGAAAAGTACCCCACACCATCGAGTACAGCTGTTACTCTCTTCTCATAGAGTCTATCTGCTCATGCAAAATGACCGTTAAGCCCTCCATCAAAACGGAGTCAAAAGACTTTGCCGCACACAATACAATCGAAACCCACTCAGCCATTTTCACTCTCCCCTCCCTCCCTCTCTGTCGCTCCCCCCCCCCCCCTTCTCAAAATAGGAACTTCGGCAGTGGAAGACGAAAACAAGCTTACGAACCTTCAATCGAATCGCTGATTCAAGGTGACGATTTCTGTGTGTGTTTTAATAGAATTCAAATTTTATAATTCTAGTTACTTTTGTTTATTGTTTTTCAGATTATTTATTTCTCTTCTTCAGTTTTGTATATACGTGTGCCTATTATTTTGATTTTAGAATCATTTGACTAGTTCGTTATTCTTTGAAGCCCTAAATTAGATGATCTGATTGCGTTTTTGGGCGAGGATCAATGGGATTATTTTAGGGGCTCTTGGGTGGATGATAAGTGTCTGGCGTATTAAATTCTCACTCTGGGTTTAGTTACCTCTTTTTTTTTTTTATTTCTTTTTTTGTTTTCCGATGGAGGTTATGTATTTTTGGGGAATTGAGAGTTTGAGGTTGAAATGATTTGATGGGAACATGGGATGATTTGAGATAAGCAGCTTTGGCTATGTGGCAGCTGAGAGAAAATGTGGGGAGGATGGGATTGAAATTTGGATTTGTAATATCCTACTTTTTTAGGCATTAGGAAATGCAGGGAATGGAGTAAGTTGAGATAGGCAAGGTAGAATATATAATTTCAGCCCAAATTAGCCTAATACGGTTGAAGTGGGAAAATTATTGGTGTTGTGGAAGCTGTGGAGCATTTTGTGTTGCTTTATTGGGCTGTTAATATTATATGCACATGATAATTATTAAACTTCTTTCACTTAAAATTGTAACCTGCGTGCCTCATGCTTGGTTATGCATCTATGGAGTTGGAGTTGGGAAAATAGGTGCTATTGGAATATTGGAGCTGACCCTTTTGCTTTATAAGGTCTATTTCTTCTGGTATATCCATATATAAATTATCATGATTAAATCTACAAGCTTATAATCCGTGCAATGCATGGATTATTGTATGTTGTGTATGAGGAAGAAAGATCTAGAGAGAGATAAGATTTTATAGTGGAGAAATTCAAAATGGTTTATAGGACGTTTTTATTTTAATCAATATAAAAGTTGAAATGGTGCATTTAGATGGAGTCTTGAATCGGTTTATATTTTTATATGTAAGATAATAAATGAAATTTAAAAGTTACAATAGCTTATAATGAAACATTGCTATTTAAATAGATTACCGCTCCATAAACATTACACTTCAATATTCCATAAAAGTAGCTTACTTTTATGAGTAGAATGCCACTCGTAAACAATATAGGGTGGTTTATTTTGACGAAACAATATAAAAGTTGAAATCGTGCATTTTTGTAGTCTTGAATCGGTTTATATTTTTATATGTAAAAAAAAAAAAATGAAACTTCAAAGTTACAATAGTTCGTAGTGAAACATTGTTTTTAAAATGATTACCGTTTAATAAACATAACACTTCAAAATTCCATAAAAGTAGCCTACTTTTATGGGTAGAATGCCATGTCGGAATTTTATGACTCTGCTTTTGTGAGGACCCGTAATTTTACCTCCTTCGTAATTTAATATTTTAATATTAAATATGTATTGTTGTTAATATATATATTGTGTGTTATGAGTTGATTGATATTAATAGTGTTTTAGTGTGCTTGTGTTTAAAATATTTGGATATTTCATCTTCATTTAAAGATTATTTTCATATGTATTGGTAAGTTAATTTATTTCCTCTTATTAATTTATTGTGATGCATTTAATGTAATGCTTGAATTTAATCTCATTGTTTTATTATGTTGGAATTTAAATTAAAGTGTTGTAATTTATTTATTTTAATTTAATGTGTTTTATTTTGGTTTTTATTTTGTTTTGGTTGTATTTACGGATGGCCTATATATATTTATGTTGTTGTGTTCGGTTTATATATATATATATATATATATATTTGTTTAAGTGGGATGTTATTAATTTAAGCCCAGCCGTATGCCTTAAGCCCAACCCCTTTATTAATTGGAAACGGCCCCATTTGTTTATTATTTATGTGATTCCCAAGCCTTCACCCGACGGGATTTTCTTCCTCATTTCTTTCTTTTCTTTTTCTTTCATTTTCGTTTCTCTGTTCGTCTGTAGCACCCGCGAATCTTATGGTCGATTGGTTGTAGCTTTCATCAATTTAAATTACACGCGTGATTCCTTCAATTTCCTTGTACCTAGACGAACATTTCCCCTCTAATTTTTTGTCCGATTTGTGCTGTACGTGCCCAGAAAAATGGCTTGAAATCGTGATTGTACAGCTTGTTTTGCCTCTATTTTTCCATTTGAAAAGCTGAAATATTCTCCTGCATCACAACTTATTTGTCTTGGCTCTGTTGTTGTGAGTTTCACGTGAGTTTTTCCCGCTCATTTCCACTCTCTATGGTTCGGTTTCATGCCTATTTAAGGCGTCGGCGTCCTTTGGATAAACCACATCTGAAGCTCTCGGTTTCACTTTTAAATTCGACCCTTTAGCATCTCTTTTGTTCATTTCTTCTCGTTCTCCTCAACTAGAATATCTCCTCTTCAAAACCCTCTTGTAATCCGAAAATTATAGTGGTGTTTGACTGGGTATTTTTTTGCCGTAAGATCACCGTTTTACATTGCTTACGATACTTTCGCGGTGAGTTTGTGGGTGGAAGCGCAAGTGTTTTAGGTATTTTCCAAATTATATCTTCGCTAACATCTGGGGTTTTTAGCGAGCGTATTGTAAGTATTTTCCAAATAACCTTCTGAGATTTAAATATATTTTTGTATTAACAACTCTGTGTGATTGGTTGATGATGGGATTTGTTGGTTGTTGGATATTTTCGTGTATTTTCGTGTGCATTGCAAAGTGCATGCATGTTCATGTTTGTAAAGGAAAACTGAGTTTTCGCATAATTGCATAAATGTTCATGTGTATATTTGAAAATTGGGTTTTCATGTGAGAAATGATTCTAGGTATGTTTGAGCGAATGGTTTGGTTTGAACAGTTTGAAAGCGAGGTACTGTAGGGATGGTAGTAAGCAGGGATGGTGGTAAGCAGAGATGGTGATAGAATCCCGCCTGTGATTCTTGCTTACGGTGCATGCGGTAGGGATGGTGGTAAGCAGGATTGGTGGTAGAGTCCCGCTTGTGATTCCCGCCTACGATGCATGCGGTAGGGATGGTGATAAGCAGGGATGGTGGTAGAGTCTCGCCTGTGATTCCCGCCTACAGTGCTTGATAGATTGAAAGAGAGGTAAAAGGAACTGTAGGGATGGTGGTAAACAGAGATGGTGGTTGAGTCCCGCATGTGATTCTTGCCTACAGTGCACGCGGTAGAGATGATGGTAAATAGGGATGGTGGTAGAGTCCCACCTGTGATTCTCGCCTACGGTGCATGCAGTAGGGATGGTGGTAGAGTCCCACCTGTGATTCTCGCCTACGGTGCATGCAGTAGGGATGGTGGTAGAGTCCCGCCTGCGATTCCTGCCTACAATGTTGATTGGATTTGTGAGCCATTTTCTAGAAAAATGACGGGTTTTGATAAATGGATTTGTGGACCATTTTCTGGAAAATTGTGGATGTTTTCAATGGATTTATTTTGGGCCAAAATGAGACTTTGGTGTGTGTGGAAAACTATTCCTTTTTGGAAAAAGATAGTTCTTTTTGAGCCTCATGCATATAATATCATGTTCATGCATTCTGTTGTTGCATGAATGTATTTTTATCTTGTAGTTTGTTTGGATTTTACTTACTTGCGATACCATTTTTAGTATTGTAAATTTTGATGCAGAGAACGAAGAGGCTGAGCCTGAGGAGGCGGCTCCGCCGTTGGAGTGATTTGGAGTAGTTTGTTATTTTGGAGAAATGTCTTTCCCACTTTTGATAATTATGTATTTTAGTATTTTGGCTTTGGGATGACTGTATTAAATCTCCTGTTGGGGAATTTGTGTTAAACCGCGTTATAATATTTTAAAATTTTGGTATTTAGTTATCGATTTAGTTTATCCGCTGTTTCTTTTATTTTATACATGTTATATACACACACAGTTAGCACTTGTCGTTGGGGTATGTGACCTGGGTTGTCATCATCCCGATACCTTGATTCCCGTGTTTCCATACAAGGGAGTTGGAGGCATCACAACTTTTATATATAGTAATAGATTTTCTTGGCTTTGTGTCCCTGGCAAGTCTTATCAGCATCATTCTCATGAATCACTTCTCTTGGAGTGTGTGTTGTGATATCCCATATGACAAGGATAAAGATAGGTGGTATAGGAGATCCTACATTACTTGAAAAAAATAAGTTCTTGCTATTTATAAGGTTCCAATAGAGTACCAATTGTATCATTGATTAGTTATTTTGGAGAATAGTCAATATGGTTTAGGCTTTCCATTGGGACGTTGCAAATTGTATCATAGCTTATCTCGATAAAAAATGTGGAACTTGAGCCGTGTCACCTATAATGCACTGGTCCGATGAGGATGTCCAGATTTTAGGGGAGGGGGAGATTGTGATACCCCATATGATAAGGATAAGGGTAGGTGGTGTATGAGATTTCATATTGCTCGGGAAGAAGAAATTCCTGTTTTTTACAAGTATTCAATAGGGTTCTAATTGTATCATTGACTAGTCCTTTTGAAAAATAGGTTATGTGGTTTGAGCCTTCTATTGGAATGTTAAATGTGTGTATTCTTATTTGGGGAGGGGGTGATTGGTTGATGAGTTAAGCGGTAAATTAGACCAAGGAGTTCTAAGATTGGTGGGGTTGCCAAATCTATTGCATGCAGTAGATAGAACCTTTTACTATGGTTATTTTTTACCACATACTGCAATCAACCTGATAAATGTCACAGCACAATAGTTACGATAGTTTTCTGCAATTGAGTAGTTATAGGATTTGTCAAAAAAAATTGCAGGTTTGTAAAAATACTTTGATTGTATTATACATACTGTTGCTCTTCCTGCTCGTCTTTTTTCTTTCTCATTCTCATAAGATTGCACTTTTACTAGACTGTTTGTAGTGAGTTCTATTTGTTTTTTATTAAGATTTTTTTTTTTGAAGTTTCTCTTTAAGTAGAAAGAAATTGTTCCTTAGTTTCATTCTAAGGTAAAACACAAATTATTTTTAGGATATAAATGAAGAAAATTATTGTGCAAATATTTGTTAATGTGTGACAAGTGACGCTTCAACTGGGGCCATGCTGGGCATATTTATAGGCTCTGGTTTTAGAAACTAAATGGTAGACTTGGGATGAGCTATAGATTGAGACATCCTGGATTCGATTGAACACTAGGAGTTCCCATTGATTGCCTGATACATATTTCTGGCTGGTGAGATTGTAATGTCCTGGGGAATGGAGGAGCCCCTTGGCGTCATTGTAAAGAGTAACTAATGCTCCCATTCAAGCAATGAGGGATTGACACCTTGTATACATAATCTGGAAAATTACAACCTCCACCATTAAAATCCCTGGCATCCATTCCGTTATGGGTGACGTAGCTGAATGCACACACTTGATCGGATTGGCTTTAATACCATTTCTACCGACCCAGGGAAAGCACTAAGCACATATGTGCTACAATCCTAAAAAAGAATAGTCAAGGCTGCAATTGATGCCCTTTAGAATGGGAACTTTTTTCCTCGCAAGCAATGTGGTATCCAATTCACCTTACTTCGTTTGGGTATTACAAGGATCATGATTCATAGTTTATTCTTTAGGGTTGGCCTAAAGGGCCTTGCCTTGGTAAAGTAAAAAAGATTTAAAAAACTGTTCACCTGCCCTTAATTTCTTTACGATCTTGCAAGGAATATATTTCTGGTGAGAAAAAATAAAAAAAATTCAGGTCAGTGTGCTTCTCAAATGCCTGGATTGTATTTTTTTGTTCATAGACATGTAACCTAGGTGAGCTTTCTTGCATGGATTTTCAACTCCATTAGGGGTCCCAAAAGGGGAAAAAAAGGAATTTTCATTCGAGGTTGGGTATGAAAGAAAGGACATGAGGATCCTTCTACTGCCTTTGTTGGTATTATATTCTCATTAACAATAAAATTCTGGTTTTCGATGTTTGAATGGGAAATTTGGACTGTTGAATTTTGGATTATTGGTTGTGTTCTTCTCACAAATCTTTTGAAAAGCTATTTGCCGTTTTACACAGTTCATTAGCATAATTATTAAACCATTGAGTCTCACAGATGAAAAGCTGAAAAACTTTAGGAGCTTATGGTATTGTTCTAAATATCAGAATGCCAATTGTGGTATTATTTGTATGTTTCACTATCTCTGACTAATTTGTTTATATATGTTTCAGTTGTTTTTGAAATGCACCGTGTGGGTAGTGCGGGGAACACAAGCAATTCTAGTCGTCCTCGCAAGGAGAAGAGGCTAACTTACGTGTTAAATGACGCTGATGACACAAAGGTGAATTCTTTTTAGTAAACTCCAATCTCAAGTATTTATTTCACCGGCCAGGTGCAACCTAGTGCAGACATCAAGAGAACACAAACTAGTGGCTGACGACTATTTAAGACAATATCAAGTTAACTTTTGTTCAACTCAATGTTGTGGCCTTAATGATCTTGTTCTTTGTGTTGGGATTTATTTATTAAACATTTTCCATGGCTACTTAATGATCTAACTAGAGAAATGCTAATGATTTTTCGTTTATTCCCATTTGTAAGATGTTGGGATTGAAGCATAAAATCCCTCAGGGCAAAAATAACATATCAATTTTAAGGTGATGCTTGGCTACAGATCCCCTTTGAAGTAAGAGGGGATTTTGACAATCAAAGATGTTTTTATTTCCAAACATATTACATGTACAATATAAAAACTTCTGAACACTTTCAAAAAAACCAAGAATCAAAAACCCATATGCCAAACAATATCTTTTTGAGTAATGCTAGATACAATACTAGAATGTGCAAACCTTGTGCAGTCCATTTGAAAAAAAGCGGGCCCATTATGAAAAAGTGTTTCTCATGTGGGTCCATGTGTGCCACACTTTTTTTTTTCTTTAAAGGGACTGCATGGGGTTTGAACACTCTAGAATTGTACAAGTAATTTTCCTATTCTTTTTAACTGTTTTATTATTAAAGTTAAAAAAGCAGTAGTAACCCTGTGGTGGTTGGCCTGGCCCAGAGGGGTGGCTAGATTAGGCCAACTCGTGATGACTAGATTTTGGCCACCAGCAAGCTTCCTAGATTGGGCTGCCTGTGGTGGCTCCCCTAGTCACCAATGGCTACTTGAGGTCCCCTTTGGGCCTCCTTGTGGTGGCAACAGACTTTTGCCACCAAGGTTGGCCCAATCCAAGTCGTTGATGGTGGCTAGAGATTTTTGCCACCAAGGGTCCCAATTTGAGCTTCTGGTAGTGGCTAGGCTGGGCATCCACATGGGTGCTTGTTAAATTTTGAAGAAAAAAACAGATTTTTTTTTTAATCAAAAAATTTACTTTCAAATATTTTGTTTTTAATTGCTAAACAAGACTTTATTACTCAATAGGCCTCGCCTGGCATACATAAAAGAAAACAAAACTGCATACCCTAGCTAAGAGGGCCTTATAGAGACAAGAAAATCGTGAATGTCCATGCCATGAAAGCCAATAGCAATGGACCAGTTCCGCTATCGATCTCTCTTTGTCTTCGAATATTTGCACATTGCTCTCCTTTCACAAGCACCTTATAATACAAATGAGGATCATCTTTCACACTGCTTGAATTTACCGGGTGCCTCCTATAGATGTCCAGCTGGCCAGTGCATCCACTATCGTATTCGGCATAATCTAAGCCTTCTCTACTCTATCCAACACCTCATTCCACAAAGCTCTTGCTATCTCACAATGTAACAGAGATGATCGACCGACTCACCCCTGTTCTGCACATATAGCTCAAATCTAAAATAGTAAGTCTTTGTTTTCTGAGGTTGTCGATAGTGAGAATTTTGTCTTAGGATGATGTCCGCATGAAGAAAGCCACTTTTGGGAGCGCCATGTGTCAACAAAGCCTTCTCCAAGGGAACTGAAGGTTTGGCTCTTGAGTAAGGGCCTTATAATAGGATCGAACTGAAAAAATACCTTTTTTTTTTTGATAAGTGAAGATTTCATTAAACAGAGGCAAAAACTGATTACAAGAAACACCATGGCTTTCAAGTAGGCGCATTGGATGTAAGGAAATCATGTAGATCCATGCCATTAAAATCAACAGTAATGGATCAAGTACAAAGGGTTCTATAAAATAAAGCTATCAGCTCCTCGTTGAATCTTTTTTTGTCATCGAACGTCCGCCCGTTGCACTCCAGCCAAAGGCACCACATGATGCAGATGAGAATCATCTTCCATATAGCTATGATTTGTCGTTCACCCCTTATGAAGGTCCAACAAGTCATTGTTGCCACAACAGTCTCTGACATAACCCAAGCTAACTTCAGTCTTTTGAAAACCTCATTCCAAAAAACTCTGGTTGTCTCGCAATGCAAAAGGAGATGGTTAACCGACTCTCCTCCATTATGACACATGCAGCATCAATCTGTGACGATAATTCTCCTTTTCCTTAAGTCGTCCGTTGTGAGAATCTTCCCTAGTGAAGCTGTCCAAATGAAGAAGGCCGCTTTTGGAGGAGCTTTGTGGCGCCAAATTTTCCTCCACGGGAACTGATTTTTAGGACCTTGATTGAGCATCTTATAGAAAGAGCGGACTGGAAAAATCCCTCTCCTTGTAGGGGTCCACCATAAACCATCTTGATTCTGGAGATTCGGTCTTTGGGAGTAGATGAGCCTATAGAAATCTACAAATGAGTTTAGTCCCCAATCCTGTGCCGTCCGGTGAAAGTTGATGTTCCAAAGTAGACGTCCTCCATCTGAATCCATAGCTTCTGCCATGGTGGTTTTTTTGCACATGCAACCTGAAAAAGAGAAGGAAACAAGTCAGTCAGGGCTCTATCCCCATACCAGGCATCCTTTCAAAATTTAATTCTAGATCCTACACCACAGAGGAGCCTTGTGTACTGTTGAAACAAACCCCACCCACTTTTAATGTTTTTCCACACTCCTACGCCACTCGGCCCCCTAACTTCATTGGAGCTCCACCCTTCCCAAGCTTTCCCATATTTGTGGTCAATCACCATTCTCCAAAGAGCTTCTGGTTCTTTATGGTACCTCCACAACCATTTACTAAACAATGCTTGGTTGAACATCCTCAAGTTGCGAATACCCAAGCCGCCTTCTGATAGAGGGTGGCACACCTTCTCCCATTTGACTAGATGAAACTTGAATTCTTCCCCCAAACCCCCCCCCCCCCCTCCCACAAAAAGTCTCGTTGAAGCTTTTCAAGGTGAGCTGCCACCCTAGCCGAGATTGGGTAGAGAGATAAAAAGTAGGTAGGTAGATTGGAAAGAGTGCTCTTGATAAGAGTGATGCGGCCTCCTTTAGACAAATACATCCTCTTCCAACCTGCTAGTTTCATTTCCTTCTTTCCAATATTATATTCCAAATTCTGGCATCCCTTGAAGGTGAACCCAACGGAAGGCCCAAGTATGTCAAAGGAAGCGAATAAATCTTGCACCCGAGAGAACCATCCAACTCTTGCAAATTATGCACATCACCAATCGGGACTATCTCAGATTTGTTGTAGTTCACATTCAGCCACGACACTCCTTCAAAACAGAGAAGGAGCACCTACCTTTGACAAAGGCATTCTGTGGCTTGGTGATGATCTTCCCCACCACCTAAGCCGGTTCACTAGCACTTTAGAGATAATCTTGTACACCCTATTCACTAAGCTTATGGGACGATACTCTTTTACCCCCACCTTCTTATGAATTAGCGCAAAAAAGGTGGTGTTTAACCTTCTCTCAAACTCATCAACAACAAAGAATTCTTGGAACACCTTCATAATATCTTCTGTGAGGATGTCCCAACATTCTTAGAAGAAACCCATGGAGAGCCCATCCGGCCCAGGAGCCTTATCCTTTACCATTTTCCTAACAATTTCAAACACCTACTCCTCCTCAAAAGCCCTCTCCAACCGAATTGCATCACCTGGACCAATGGAATCAAACGCAATACCATTGAGGGAAGGCCGCCAACTTATCGGCTCAGTAGTGGTTGCTCATAGAAGCCAACTACATGGTCACGAATAACATGTTCTTCCCTAATCTCCACCCAGTCTATTTTCAGCATCTCTATATTATTGTTCCTCCTGTGGGAGTTTGCAACTCTGTGAAAGAACTTTATACTCCGATCTCCTTCCCTTAGCCACAACGCTTTTGACTTTTTCCTCCAAGATGTCTCTTCTAGTAAAATAATTTTCTCAAGTTTCGCCTCCAACTCAGACTCTTGGGCTATTTCATCCGAGGTGAGGGATCTAGTCTCTTGGAGTCTCTCCAAATCTTGAATCTCCCACAATGTGTTTTTCTTGTTCTCCCCTAGATTTTCAAATGACCTGAGTGTTTCACAGTTTCAAATCTCTTTTCAAAGCTTTCAATTTTCCTGCTAGGATGAAGTTAGGAGTGCACAGTATCTAATAAGAGGATCACCACTGTATTACCTTGTCGACGAAGCCTTCAGATTTCAGTCACTTGTTTTCAAACTTGAAGTACCAAGGACCACCTCGGATACCATCACATCAAGAATGATAGGCCAGTGATCCGACACAATTTGGGGCATGCGCTTTTGCCAAACCTCATGGTAATGACTTTCAAAGATGTTCTCAATGGGTCCCACCACATCTATAAAACTTATTGAAACCTCATCTCAAAAAGTTTTCACAACTGCACACAAACAGTTTTATACTATTCATGAAATTCCTAACAACCAAACATTACCTAGGTGTCTTCTCGGACCACTTGGTTGTGAAAGTGTCAGACCAGTAACTCATGAATCTCCATGCATTAGGAGTTCATCCATCCCCTTCTCTCCATGTGTGAAAGGATATTATTTTTCTGAATCTGCAGAGGTTAGGGTGATAAACTTACTACTGTCAATTGGGTTATAAGTTCTAATGTTACTGCATTTTGCAATGTTCCTCTATCTGCAGCATTCTGCAGGTGTGAATTGTCTGGCTGTACTTAAGTCATTGGGAGCTGATGGGTGTGATTACCTCTTCACTGGGAGTCGTGATGGCACCCTTAAAAGATGGGCTTTGATGGATGATGCAGCTACCTGCTCTACTACTTTTGAGTCTCATGTGGACTGGGTACTGTTTGCCTATCACCTATCCTTTTCCCTTCTTTTATGCTCACTTATATATAAAGAGTTACTTCAAAAGACATTTCATACTTCAATTATGCAGTTTTTATTTGGGAATTTTACAACTTCAGGTATTCTTTTAAGCTTATTATTATGTTGAGGTTGAAGAGGAGCTGGGTTAATTTATTTTTCTCCAGGCAAAATCCAGCTCCATATTGACGGTTAGGCTCAAAAGGCCATGCTATGATCCAGGGAAAAGAATAAAAAGAGTTCTGGACACATGAATGTCATATGTTTTAAACCTCTTATGGCTCTAGATTAGTTCATCCAGTTATGCCAGTGTGGGAAAAGGAAAAGAATGTGAGACATTGGACATCATTCCATGTTCAAGTTTTGATATTTCTTGCTTTTCATTCTTTTCAAGTTATTAGCTTGTGATCCTGCTTTTGCTGTGTTGCATATATAATTCACAATTAAATATTTGGGCAATGTCTCTCGTAGTGCAGGTTAATGATGCTGTTCTTGCAGGTGATAATACACTTGTTTCCTGCTCCTCAGACACCACCCTTAAGGTTTGTTAACTTTGATCATTAATGTTAGTTTTATAGTTTCTGCATTATCTTTGTCTGTTATTTTGATGACTGAAAGGGTGATTAGTGATGGATAATTGTTATTAAATACCAGACGTGGAACTGTTTGACTGATGGAACATGCACAAAGACTCTCCATCAACACACTGACTATGTCACTTGTCTTGCTGCCGCAGAAAAAAATGTAATTTCTTTGAAACTTTCTGTGGACCTTATAAACTGGTGGATGAAAGGTTCCTGCTGGTGCATCCTGCTACATAACTTTCAAAATTAGTGATTCAGTATGACTTCACAATTTGTTCTTCAGGCGTGGTAACATACTCTATGAATGTCATTTTCTGATCCTTTTATAGTGTCATGCATTTTAGAGCAATATTGTTGCCTCTGGTGGACTTGGAGGGGAGGTTTTCGTATGGGATCTTGAGTCTGCACTTGTTCCACTCTCAAAGTCCGGTGATGCAATGGAAGAGGATTCTCCAAATGGCATCAGTGGTTCAGGGAATTCACTACCGATTACTAGTTTACGCACTATAAGCTCGAGCAACAGCATTTCCACACATACAAATCATTCCAATGGATATGTTCCAATTTCAGCCAAAGGCCATAAGGAGTCAGTTTATGCATTGGCGATGAGTGATAGTGGAACACTTCTTGTCTCTGGTGGAACAGAGAAGGTATATTCTGATATTAAAGAAATTTATATACTTGAAATTTGACTTTATTATGTTTTTGAATTCGCTATGAAATTATTGCTGGTGGTTGTGTGTGCGCTTATGTTGTATTGAATTTCATAACTTTTACCATAATCTAAACGTGTGGTTTCTCTTGTTTATTATTTTTTTCTAGGTTGTCCGTGTTTGGGATCCAAGAACTGGTTCAAAGACTATGAAGCTACGAGGTCATACTGATAATATTAGGACTTTGCTTCTGGATTCTACTGGCAGGTATGTTTGAAGGGGGGCATTCAGTGTTTTTGTTTTCATGGGGGGTCCCACTTTTTTCAGAAGGCCTGCATGGGGTTTGCACACCCCAGGCCCTCTATCTAGCATTACTCTTATCTTATACATCCTTATTGCATGTTTCATCTTTACTGAATGGCTGTAAACTATATTGTGTTATTTGTGTTGCAAGTTTTTGATTGTTCTGGTAAATGTCATTATTGCAGATTTTGCTTATCAGGATCTTCTGATTCTATGATCAGGTACCTATCTGACAGTCACACCTATCTTCTTATTGTAAAATAATCGTGCATCATAAGTAAACATACAAGCACTTATGTATATAAGAGTGTCACCATATTCTTTGGTGGTTAACTAATTATTTGAGCTCTCATATATAGACTCTGGGATCTTGGTCAGCAGCGCTGTGTGCACTCCTATGCTGTCCATACAGATTCTGTTTGGGCACTTGCCAGCACTCCAACATTTAGTTATGTGTATAGTGGTGGGAGAGACCTTTCTGTGAGTAAAGTTTTCTTGTAAACTAATTAATAAAATTCTCTTGCATTGTCTTCCTTTTGTTAGTCTTATCCTATTTAGCTTTGCTGCTCATCTTTTTATGCCCAATTCTGTTTGTATGTTCAGTTATACTTGACAGACTTGGCAACAAGAGAGAGTCTTTTGCTCTGCACCGGGGAACACCCCATTCTGCAATTGGCTTTACAAGATGATAATATATGGGTTGCAACAACAGATTCTTCCATCAATAGATGGCCTGCTGAAGGACATAACCCTCAGAAGGTCTTTGAAAGAGGTGGTTCTTTCTTGGCTGGAAACTTATCCTTTTCTCGGGCAAGGGTTTCCTTAGAAGGATCTACCCCTGTGAGTAATACTTCTTCCGGTATCTTCCTAATCTGTATTGATTTATAGATGTTATTCCATGTCTCAGGTCATTGTTATTGAACGTTGGTATATGAGTATTCTGAGGCTCCATTTCATGTCCTTTGTTTTTCAGTATTTTACTGAATTTCTCTCTTTTGGATATATTCATCTTTGAAACTGATCTTTGTGTTTTCTAATTAAGTGAAATGTTGGTTGTTTTGGCATTCTTGTGTAGGTTCCTGTTTACAAAGAACCAAAACTTATCATTCCTGGAACTCCTGGAATAGTGCAGCATGAAATTTTGAATAATAGGAGGAATGTGTTGACTAAGGTAATCATGATGCTTCCTTCATATTTTACCATGATAAAATTCATTTTTTATTATTGAATCTTTAGTTTTGATGTCGTTTGTGTTAGCTTCTTGCAGTGAGACCTAAAATTAACATCTCTCATTAACAGGATACCTTTGGTTCAGTGAAGCTGTGGGAGATCAGCAGGGGCATTGTCATTGAGAATTATGGAAAGGTTTCATTTGTTCTTTTTTCTATGTACTTGTGTATGATTAGAAAGATATTACTGTTGACATGCCACTAATGCTTGATTGCACAAGGGCCTGTAATTGTAGTAGTTACTGGTTGAAAATTATTTATATATTACTAATCAGTAAATTTCACTTTGGGTGAACACCATAATCATTCATGATTGTTAATATTTCAGGTGTCATTTGAGGAGAAAAAGGAAGAGCTATTTGAGATGGTATAGTTTTTCTAATATAGCTAATATTAGAGTCATTGTAGTTTTACTTTGACAATTCTGATTATTTAACTTGTAAATTTCATCACTTCAGGTAAGCATTCCTTCTTGGTTCACTGTGGATACCAGGCTTGGAAGTTTATCTATCCATTTGGACACCCCACAATGCTTTTCAGCCGAGATGTACTCAACTGACCTTAACATTGTTGGGAAACCTGAGGATGATAAGGTATCTGCTTTTAGAATCTCAGGTCTTCCTGTTTTTTGGTTGGGATTATTACTTTTTTTTTTCTTTGTGTTGTTACTTTGGGTGAAAACTATTGCATTGGAGGGTGTTAATTTTAATCATTTTTATGCCGTTTTTTCCAGCTCGTAGGCTATAGTTAGGCGTTTCTCTCTTGTATGCTGCTTCTATACTACCGTTGTCTATTTCCTAGTTTGTGCATCTCATTAATGGAAATGCTGGTAGGGGTGAACAACTGCCCACCCTTGCGGTCTGAGGCTCCAACTGTAGACTGAACCGATGGGTCTTTGTTAGGTGTATTGATTGGACCACTCATGGGGGTGGTGTCAATGTGCTCAGCATTGGTTAGCGTGGGCAGTGATAATTTTTGTTGTTGTAAATAATTAAAATATGAGCACGAAAATCAAACCAACTCTTTAAAATTTTAAGTTTTGAGTTCTGCTTCCATCAAGGGAGCTTCATGGCAGACCATTTACAGTTCTCCAATGGTTTTCATAAGTAGGATGTTTATTTTATCAGTGTGATAAATGGTTGAGAGATGGATACTCTTATTTCGTGTCTTGAGAGGAAGTACACCACCCATTTATGTGCAGGTGGCGGGGACAGGCTATGTTGGGTTAACTCCTAGTGAGGAGTGCTCAAAGTTAGATTGTATAATAGAGCTTCATTGCTCTTTTTCCTATGTAAGGGGAATGATAGATCCTCTTCATTGCTCCATGATAGATCCTCTTCATTATGTGTGGCGTTCTTTGGTTTGGCTGACAACATTGGGGTAGATACTCATTTTGAACATCCTAAGGAAGCGGCATGTTTTTGTGATTGGCTGGTGCTGTATCTGCAAAAAGTGGGGAAAATGGTGATTTTCTTTCTCAGTTTCTTGTCATTACGAGATAGCTAGAAGTTCATGGGATTCTATCTCGATATCTTTGGGCTACGTTGTAATGCTTCATTAGGTAGTGGATCTGTTGGCATGTTAGGCCAGATGGTAATCTTCACATTGCTACTTTATAGAAAATGATCTCATCATGTTTGTGCTAGGCTGGACTTACCTAAATTTGTTGTAGGTTGGGCCAAATATTTGGAATAGGCTGGACCAATAGGGTTCTACACCTGTCTTCAATTGGGCTGTGAAACCCAAAGTACATTATTACTGGAATAGAGCAGAAACGCCAAGCACCAAAAACAAACAGGGGTCTTTGTCCATGAAATTGCCAGCACAGACTTTCTGATGACCACCTTGACAAGTTTGCAGAGTAAACAGATGATCAAAACCACACAATAATCCACCACAAACATCACTGACACCAAAACAGCAAACCACCATCGTGCATCTTTCACTTCTTTAAGCACCACAAATCACGGCAACCAATTAGCTTAAGCAATTTCTTGTGTGAAAAAAAACTCATAGCAGCGAGGATTATTTTTCCTCGTCGCATAAAAAACACTGATGACGACAACATAGATGTCAGCGATGACAAAATCACACAATGATGTTGATTGCAACACCATCTACCATCTAACACATGCATTAAGCCCAAATCTCGGTATTCCTCCATCCAAATCACATGTTTGTACCATATAGGTTACCATAGTTAATTGATTAACTACCATTGTAACAAATGCTTCATAATATATTATTCTAACCCCAACTGGAGGGAAAAGAAATGATTGGAGCTTCAAGGATTGCAAGAAGATGATGGAGGATCGTTTGGCCTTTTCTTTTCTCCTCAATTCTCTCTATCATTGGATGAATGTTTGTGTCTGCATAGCTTTCTAATTTTATAATTATTAACTTAATAAGAAGAAATTTGCTGTCATATATTTTGTGACTAGTGCTTCTCTTGAAAGAACCCTATAAACCTGGAAGATCAGAACATAGCCTCAGAACTTCCAAAGTTTTTGTGTTTGGTCGAACAATTGTGACACCGTGAATAAATTGCCAAGTGTTATGTTTCTCTGGTTTCCCAACATATTCTAGTTCTCTTCTACATGTGCAAGATTTTAGACAATTTATCAGCATCGTTTTGGTCGTATGACCATTAATAATAAGAAATTAAGAATGTTGTCTTGCAATCAACATCTTTTTGTCATGCGTACAATAATCTGTTTTTCCAAGAAATTGGAAGCTGGTCCTTTTACAATTTTTCTAGAAGCCAATGTTGCATTGCTTGTTATTTTGCAGGTTAATTTAGCCCGGGAAACCCTTAAAGGACTTTTGGCTCATTGGTTGGCTAAACGAAAGCAAAGATTTGGATCCCAGCCTTCAGCCAATGGGGATGTGTCATCTGGAAAGGATAATAGCCATAGAAGTCTTACCCATTCAAGAATCGAAGTTGATTTTAATGCCGAGAATGATGCAATGGTATATCCTCCATTTGAATTTTCAACTGTTTTCCCTCCTTCCATCATTACTGAGGGCTCTCATGGAGGTCCATGGAGAAAGAAGATTACTGATTTGGATGGAACTGAAGATGAGAAAGACTTTCCTTTCTGGTGTCTGGACTGTGTGCTAAATAATCGCCTACCTCCAAGAGAAAATACCAAGTAAACTTCTAACTTCCAATGCTTTTTTTTTGGTTTGATTCGTCGAGTTTTTATGTGCTAGTTGGAAGAAAAGTTGCATATATGTAGCTGTGATTTTGTGATTGATGTCGAGTGTTTGGATGCTGGTAGTGCTTGCTTCTGATTATTTTTCTTAATTGAACAAAATATCTGGGGCTTAAGTCAATATCAGTTAAGGTCTTAAGGACATGTTTTGGG
Organism: Platycarya longipes; assembly: GCA_036559045.1. Classification (NCBI taxonomy): domain Eukaryota; kingdom Viridiplantae; phylum Streptophyta; class Magnoliopsida; order Fagales; family Juglandaceae; genus Platycarya; species Platycarya longipes. The sequence goes on along the minus strand of CM071796.1, from coordinate 771,716 downwards.
TGATCTGTTTGCTTATCTCCATGTTTTGTACATGAAGCACTTGACACTAGCTCTGGTTTTTCTAAAACCTAAAACTATTATGAAATTATGATTCTTGCATATGCTTGAGATTTTTTTTTTTTGATAAGTGATAATCTTTATTGAATAGAATGAAACTAGGCAATGCCCAAGTATACAGGAAGTATACAGGTTGAGACACCTAATTACACTTTAGTGGGTTGCATAGAGAGTAAAAACTTATGAACATTCCCACCCCTCAAAACAATAGCAGAAAACTACTGAAAGAGAGATGAAACAAAAAAATTCCAGATTTCTTCCGTTGCATGCTCCTTATTGTTGAAGCTCCTATCATTCCTTTCCAACCAAATAACCCACATTAAGCACAAGAGAATCATTTGCCACACTGCTGCCATTTGATCACAAGGGTGAGACCTATTCCAGCATGCTAGAAGAATCACTACCTTTTAGGCACGACCCAATTCAGCCCGGCTCTACTAAGGATACCAGCCCATAACCTTCCAGCCACCTCACAGAGTAAGAGTAAGTGATCTATCGATTCCCCTTTTCTTTTACACATGTAGTACCACTCTATGAAAATCATTCATCTCTTTCTTAGATTATCAGTCGTCAATATCTTCCCATGTGCAGCTGTCCACATAAAAAAAGTCACTTTGGTTGGTACTAGAGCCTTCCATATACTCTTCCATGGAAAGTAAGAAGGTGGTAGGACTATCAAAACCTTGTAGAAGGATTTTATAGTGAACTGTTTTCTCCTTGTGTGTTTCCACAACATGCGATCACCCCCATTGGCCCCTAGCTTTGCTGAATACAAGTAGCTGTAGAAGTCAGCCAGCTCTTCAAGTTCCCAGTCTTGTGCGTTTCTTGTGAAAGTGACGTTCCAAGTTACCGTCTCATTGGCACGACATAGTATATCTGAAACTGGAGCTTGCTGATTTCTAGCCATGTTAAAAACAGTTGGAAAAGCAATGCTCAGAGGTCTCTCCCCACACCAAGCATCATCCCAAAAACGGATTCGCGCTTCATCACCCACCTCAAATTTGAGGTGTGTTGCAAAAGTGTCCCACCCTTTTCTTATGAATTTCCATAGGCTTACTCCATAAGACCCCCTACTCTCATTAGTGCACCATCCCCCCCATGCGCCACCATACTTTTGATCAATAAACTCTCTCCACAACGAACTCCCTTCCATTTGGTATTTCCACAACCACTTCCCTAAAAGTGCCTTATTAAAAACGCACAAGTTTTACACTCCTAGCCCCCCATTCTCAATTGGACAGCTTACCATTTGCCAATTTACAAGGTGAAATTTGAATTCCTCCCCCATGCCACCCCATAAGAAGGCTCTAAACAACTTTTCTATCCGGTTTGCCACTCCCCCCGGTAAGGGAAAGAGGGAAAGATAGTAAGTGGGGAGGTTGGAAAGAGTGTTTTTGATGAGAGTTAGTCTCCCCCCTTTTGCTAGATATAACCTCTTCCAACCCGATAATCTTTTCTCTATCTTCTCTACCACTCCATCCCAAATACTCTTGGCTTTGAAAGATGCCCCCAAGGGGAGTCCAAGATATTTCATTGGAAGAGATGCAATTTTACAGCCTAATAACTTTGCTAAGGAATCTATATTACTCACTTCCCCTACCAGAACCAACTCCGACTTCCCGATGTTTACCTTGAGACCCGAGACAGCTTCAAAACATAACAAAACTGCCCTTAAAACTTGCATTTGATCGCTGGTAGCATCACAGAAAATTAGCGTATCATCTGCAAATAGTAAATGAGAAATAGAGCTGTCATTACCATTGCTGCCCACTGAAAATCCAGCAAGAAATTCCCCCCTTACAGCAGCCCCCATCATGCGACTAAATGCGTCCATTACAAGAACAAAAAGGAAGGGGGATAGCGGGTCGCCTTGTCTCAAACCCCTTGATGACGGAAAAAAATCACATGGTCTTCCATTGTCTAAACCTGTAAACCGCGCGGTCGTAATACAATGTTCAATCCAAGCACACCACCGATCTTTAAAGCCACATCTTCTAAGCATATAGAGAAGAAAATCCCAACACACTTTGATAGAAGATTCACTGCCTTACTGCCGAGGATTCTGCTGCTTGCCTCCTTGTGTATGCAATTCCTTCTTATTCATTGGTTCTATTTTTTTATTTTTGTTCTTGCTTTGTTGGACTTAAAAGAAAACAAAAAATGGTCTATGAATATTGTTTTAGTTTTTTCATGTAGAATCTCATCGTGCTTAAAGATTGCAATGATTTTTTTATCTTAAGATATAACTGGCCCTACTTATAAAAAAAAAGATATAATTGGTCCACTTACAAAAAAAAATTGGCCCACTGAACAATTTTTTCCCTGAAAAAACTTTTATTGATTCTCCAGGTGCAGCTTTTATTTGCATCCATGTGAAGGTTCAGCTGTCCAGATCCTGACACAAGGGAAACTAAGCGCGCCTCGTATATTGCGGATTCAAAAAGTAAGTTTTTTGGTTTTCTATTCAGCAAACGCATGAAAACTTTCAATTAGTTGTGTTATTTTGTCTGAAGAGAATGGTCTATTTTGATTTTGGATGAAGTACAAAACTATATGTAACTGCACATCATATTATATTTGTGTTGGAAAAGTAAAGATTCTTTCATGCACACGGCTAACGCATTGTGGGCTGCAAAAATCTGAGCTTTAATTGTCAATCCAAGTATTTGTCAGACAGATATGACCTGTGAACCAATTATATTTTATTTCTTTATGAAGGTAGCAAGAAGAGCAAGAAATAGGGAATTCACTAGCATCATTTGCTGTGAATTAGAATAGTTGCCTTGACAAATATAGTAACCGCTCTTTAGTCTTCTCATTGGCATCTTTGAGAAGACTAACTTGTTGGAAAAAAAATATAAAATACTACTCAATGGTAGGTCTTATATCATTGTTTCTTTTGCTTTCTGCTTCAGAAATGTAAATGTTTTGGCTCTGTCCTCGGGTGGGTATGGCTCTACACATTAATGGGAAAATATGGCTAAGGTTGGCATGTATTGTCAGAATGCAAGTACTGTCAGAATGCAAGTACCTTTCTTTTGTTACAGACAGAATCCACCTTCTATCATGTCAATGTTTGTGCTATATTAATGTCCACCTCCTGCATGGTTAGGAGAATTGTGAATAATGGGGGTGGTTTTCCTTTGTTTATGTAGGTAGTTAATTATGTTATAGAAAAGATGGTTCTTGACAAGCCCTTGGATGGTATAAATACCGATGGAACATTTACATCCGGACTTGTTGGAGGGCAGTTACCACATACAGTGGTTGGAGATGGATCATCCTTTCGTACAGGATTGAAGCCTTGGCAAAAGCTTAAACCCTCTATAGAGATATTGTGCAACAATCAGGCAAGCCTATTTATGCTTTATGCATATAGTTTAGTAAGAGATGAACTTTTCAACGAGATTCTGGCTTATAAACAATGAAGTATGGTGATGGAAATGTCGAAAAAAATACGAACATGAAAGAGTCATTATAAGTAGCTCGCTCATTCATTTGTTGAATTTCATTTTTCCAATCATGTGTTCGATGCTTTCTATGTCCAATTATGGGGAATGGAGGAAAATTAAATTTGTTGTGAAGGGATAATTGGAGAAAGTGAGGTATATTTATGCCTAGCATTCAAAATGGGCAAGTAATTTCAGATAGTTTCTAGGAGTAACATTATTTAAGTGGAATTATCCTTATCCTTGATGTTGAGCAAGTCCAATGTTTCAAATTGATACTTTTACCTTGAACGCACAAATGGTTTAAATTATTTGCCTGCAAATTGATGCTGCTTAATTTGTATGACTTTTGTTGGTTTATAAACGAATCAAACATGATGATTATTAGCCTCTACATGTTCTTCAAAATTTGTGGTGATTTCAACAAGTCGTATGCTTTCATACTCATCAAAAGCACTTGCCAATTTAGGATTGGTAGGTTTCCTAGCCATTGAAACTCTTTTTTGTTTGTTTTTTCTTCAATTGGTGTGGATTTTTATGTGTGTAAAATGTAAATAGCAAAATTTCAATCATCCCTGCACTGTATACCTTGACAAACCATCTTATCTGTATGCTTCTATGCTCCTAAATAATTAAATAGCAGTTCCATGGGAACATCTGGGGCAAATTCTCATGTTCCTTTTCCAACCACTCACTCATCTCTTCCTTTTAAGATGTGGAATATCTATAGTTGTTCTTCCTACTGTTTTTTTTTTCCTGTTTGAATCTTTTGATGTTTGTATCATGAAGTAGATGTTTGAGTACTGAATAAAGTAACGACCCATCTTAAGCTAAAATTCTTATAACCTAATCAATCTAAATAATGTCACTCTCCAGTTTTTTTCCTCCCTGTTCTTACATTTTTAAAGTTTTTAGTTTTTAATTTCTACGTTTATCAATCTTAAGAATTGGATCACAGTACCCAACTTACATGACATCTACACACAGCCTGTCTGTTTTCTTCTAGGGTTAAATGTAGTCTTCAGGAGCAAAGATGATAGTGGAATATTTTGATACTCCTTTGAGAGCTTATATATTGGTTAAAGAATGAGCTCATGAGCGCATTAGATAGAACTTGACTTGATTGATATCAAGTTTAAATAATTGGAGTTGCTTTAACACTGTATTTGTCAGCCTTGATATGCATTTAGAAAAATTATTTTGCTTTTTTTTTTTTCCAGGTCTTGTCCCCAGACATGAGCTTAGCCACAGTTCGGAGTTATATCTGGAAGAAATCTGAGGACCTTGTTCTTAATTATAGAGTGGTCCAGGGCAGGTGACTCATATAACATTCAGGAGGTGTGTATTGTGACCTAATTTTACCGCTGCTTCTCTCTCTATCTCTATCTCTCTCTCTCTCTCTCTCTGAAAGCTATGTCTTAGTGCATTGTTGCATGTAAATAAGTTAGAATTTCTGGTGTCTGGAAAACATTCTCTCACTCTCAGGAAGACAAAGGTTGTGGAGAAGGTTTTTTCATATTGATGTCTATGAAAAATGACCTTTTGGTGGCCCGAGAGTGCTTGCCACTTCATTTGTTGCTGAGATACATGTTTGAGCATGAACATATATTAATTAGGAGATGTCAGGAATTAGCTTCACAGGGGTTTTAGAGTGAGCTTTCTTCTCCCCCCCTCTCCCCTACATTGCTCCCCAAACAAGGGGAAAAAAAAGGGGAAAAGGAACTTTGATAGTGTATGAGGGAATTTCCAGTACTGACCAGATAGGTTTGTTTGCCCACTCTATTAAGAAAAAAAAAAAAAAAAAATTCAGTTATCCAATAATGTCTTGAGCAATTTCAAGTGTAGTTACTAATACTTGCAGGTCAGATTGTGCTTGTGTAAAATACAAAAGAAATATGCATGATTCTTCGTTGGGGTGCTTATGGTGATCAAAGTATGTATCGGGTTTGTAAATTTGAAAGTCAATTGATTGCTGAAGTAGCCGCATTCTCCGAATTTGCTGTGAAGTTTTTGGTAAAGCAGTTCCAAATGCAGCATGCAAAGCTTTCATTGGACGTTGCGAAGCTGTTATCGAGCTGAGTCTTGTTTGCAGAAACAGAAGGGTTTTTGAGTATGGAGTAGAATTGAGATTAGTATTGTTGGATCATCTTAAGGAGCCAAATTTAGGGATATAATGATGTCGAAAGCTTTGTAGATCGGATATTGCGGTTACATACCTAGTCATAGAAACTTTGTTGATTTATTGATTTTTTTTTTTTTTCATTTTGGAAATAAAACATCTCCCATGTCTCAATTTAGATATTCGACTCATATTTATAGATAATTCTCCCCATTTCACAGGCAGAAATTTTGGTTAGAAAGTCGTACCGTTCCACTCCAAGACCGATGTGCTATGTTCTGTGCTTTTTGTGAACATATAATTATTAGAAGAGAAATGATAGATGCAGTCATGGAGTTGCAAGCGGCGTGCAGTCATGGAGTTGCAAGCGGCGTGCAGTCGCTTTGAAAAAAAGTGAATATATATGGGACTCACATGAAAAAGTTAACTTTTTTTTTAAAGCGACTGCACGCCGTTTGCAACTCCACGCTGTATGTAGCATTACCCTTATTAGAATATGATCATTTTTACATTTTCGTTTACCGCAAGTCATCTAATCTAACTTACAAAAGCCAATAGGCTGAATGGCCACTATAGCCCCCATTCCTCAAAGTACCCCTTTTTTAAAAAGCGTGGAATTCGTTCATCTTTGCCTCCCCTGGCTTTGAACTCTCTCAAATATTACCTTGCCAAAACAATGATTAATAAAGGGAAAGTGGGTTTTTGGGCAACACACACTGTGTTTTTCTGATGGGCTCAATCGAGATGGATAGATGAGCGTGGGTTTTATAGTATTTAAAGTTATGAGAAAAATCAATGTGGACTATAATAAATATTGTCAGTCTTAAGTAATTTTCAATCTTTGGTCTAAAGTTTTGGCAAGCATTTAATTTGAAGTGATCTATTTTCAGTGGACTGCCATAGACCGCATCTCGTCCTGATGAGCCTCTTCTAATGACTGTTATAAAATATACATCTTCTTCTATTCTACAAACTTAAAAGAAAAATTTAAATAAAAAATCTGATCCTCACACCTGTCCCTACCCGACCATGAACTCGCCAATACTTGTCTACGGGGCGGATGAGAGAGGGGTTGGACTCGTCTCAATACATAAATTGAGCCACTTGACTGCATATGAGCCACGAGACAAATCAACCAACCTAATATGACAAGTCCAGAGATTATAGGAAACCGCAAGTTCACAATCAAACAAAGATAAGAGAACCTGGCCGACAGCTGGACCATGAAGCGTAGAGGACCATGGGTGTGCATGGTTGTATATATTCCTTCAGTCATTTTCCTATTTGGTACATATATAGCATGATACTTCACAAACAGACAGAGAGAGCACTGAACCACATGAGGTGAAAGAAGAAAACGAGTAGGGCTGTTCACTCGAACCGAACCGACCCGTCAAGGACAGTTCCGACCCGTCAAGGACAGTTCCGACCCCACCCGATAAGTGTCTTATACCGATTGGCCGATACCCGTTATTCCGATTAACCGAAATTCCTTTTTTTTTTTTGGGCTATCCTCTAGGGTTGTTCACCTCCTATTCACTCGACGAAGATCGGCTTCAAAATTGCAACAAAGATAAGAGTTTCTTTGTGTGATCGTGTATCAAACTACCCAAGATTAGTCATAAAAAGCAAAAATAGAAGAAACGAGAGGAAAAACGAGTCGAAACCAGGAAAATAAGACAAACCGCCCCTCGACCCAAATGCAACCGACGCCTGCGGGTACAAATGGCAGTACTGGTGGTGGTGGTGAACTGAGTCGAGGTGGACTCGCCCGCTTCCGCTTTGCTCCCGCCAGCTGAGGAACAGTTGCAACTTTCCATATCTGAACAATCGCAACTCTGCTTGGGTTTCTGAATCACGACGAGATCGAGAATGCCAGTGGAAATTGAGAATGCCGGTGGAGATCATGTGTAGAGAGAGAGAGAGAAAGAGTTGAGAGAAGAAAACAAAGAGAGCGAGAGAGATTGAAACTTGAAACTCGAGGGGTGGGGGGGTTTGTTTCTGAAAACCTCTTCGGTATAAACATGTCGGCACGTTCAAATGGGTTGAAATCGGGTAACGGGTAATACCCGTTACCCGATTAAATGGAAACGAGTCGGAATAAAAGAGTCGGCAGAAATCGGTACGTCGGGTCGGGTCGGGTCTTGGGTATTCTGTTCACCCCTAAAAACGAGGAAGAAGAAGAAGAAAAAAAGATTGAAGAAATAAGGGTATAATGTATAGGCGCGCCGGTGAAAGAAATAGGAGAAATTAAAATTTAAGTTAAATGATAATTAGTTGAACTTTAAATTTTAATATATATTTTGATGGCAGAGAGGATTTTCCGGTGGTCGGTGCCAACTTTAATATGAACGTAATAAAAATCAGGGTTTGACCTTCTCTGAGAGTTTTTGATCATCGGCTTCGTGCCATCGCCCTGGCCCCTGCCGGCCGGTAGTAGAAAAATGCAAGTTTTTTGAAGTACGTACTGATCATGATCACTCATTAACAACTCGTGATCAGTACAGAATTTTATTATTTTATTTTATGATTTTTGAAAATCTTTGGAATATTTATCAGAGAACAACATGATGGCGATCGAATAAATTCCTGCCGATCCATTAATCTTTTATGCCACGAGAGGGTTGGCCTAGTGTTTGGCTTAATATTTCTGAGTGGCATATAATTAAGATGCTTGTGCCCAGTGCCCACAATATATTTGGCAGTACTCTCTGGGGAAAAGTATTTTCGTTATATGGCCGCAACTTTCTTTATTATGGAATTCGTGCTGAGAGCACCAAAGAAATGGTACAGATCAGAGACAAAGAGAAAGACAATTTGGCCATATTATTAATGGGTGGAGGTCAAAATCAACCGAAAAGCAGAATATGATTCTTTAGATCATAAGGCTTAGAATCGATATTATACGATAGGTTTATTGGAGAATAGAATGTGAAGGCATGTTACTCGATCAATTGCAACAAAGTGCATATAAGAGATCTCTATATATCAATCGCCTCAGTGTACACTTTCCTGACCGGCGGATTACGGCACACAATAATGGTTCATACGCTTGACTAGCTAGCACTGATTCAGAAATTACAAGAAAACGCCTTCATTAAACATACCTTTTCCCTGTGTTTCATCACAAAAAATTATGTGATATTTATTGGGATTCCAATCACCTATTGGCTCCCAATTCCAGGGGGTGCATTTCGGAAACAGAACAACCAAAACAATATCGGGTCTTATAGATATATATTTACTGTGTTGTGATAAAAAAAAGAAAAAGAAATTGAAACTGTAGTACTGCATGAATAAGTTTTCCAGGAAGAATATGATGCTTTCAAATTTTCAAATGGAAGGTAGTGGAGGTCACAATCCATGGCTAGCCAGAATATGATTCGTCCACAGCTCTTGTAAATTGAGAACTACTTAAAAGGGAATCCTATCCCTGTTTGGATTCGGAGATGAGATGAGTTGAGATAAGTTTAGTTTATTTTTTAATATTATTATTACTTTAAAATTTGAAAAAGGTGTTTTAAGATTTAAAAAAGGTGTATTGGGATTTGAAAAATGTATATTGTGATTTGAAAAAGGTATATAGTAATTTGTATTTTATATAAAAAATTATAAAAAAGTAATGATGAAATAGAAGTGAATTGAGATGATGAATCCAAACAGGCCTTAAGATGCATGTGAGAAAAAGTACCACATGACTCCTTGCACATGATGCACGCAGTATGGTTGGATCTTTTTTCAAGTCACGTAAGCCCAAATTAAGGATCAACATCGAATACATTATTTTCCTATTTAAGGATTTATCAGTTATGAGATCTTTAGAAAGTAAGAAAGTATTCCTAGAGTTCTTTGAAACACAGTTCAAAAGTTTTCACACATTCTTCATTAATTAGCTAGCTAGCGATGTCTTGGTATAGTTATGGCAGCTACCCCTACAATACTGGTGCTGATGAATGGAGCAAAGTTAGCTATGACTCCGATCATGCTAGCCGGCCTGTCATTGTTGATGCCGAGGGAAGGACAAGGCCGATCATCGTGCGCACTACAGACCAAAGTACTGCACAGATGGCCTACGTTGCCAAAGTCGAGAGAACAGCCCAGCATGTTCGCATACCTCTGGTCTCAGACTACATATATGATTCACCACCAAAGGTACTAGCTGATGACCCGATGAAAAACCAGAAATACAGATATAGCTCGCCACCAAAGTTGGTGAAAGATCACTACGGATACAGGCAGCCTAGCTCCCAACAAGATGAAGAGCCAGAGGATAGTACTCATTTATATAGAAATAACTCCCCACCAAAAGTCGATCCAATGAGGAATTACGGGTACTATAAGCCACGGCCAGTCGAATATGGATATGAAGTTGAACCTGGGAAAGGTAGTAAATATGGAGATGATAAATGGGGTAGGCCTTTGAATCCAGCTCGTGATCGTCCACCGGAAGTTGAGGATATGCTCGACAAAGTCCAGACTGAAGCTAGCCGACCCAAAAAGCATGTCTCTTTTGGTGTGCCATCCCGAGGCCAAACTCCTCAGTCAAACGTGCAAAATGGCATCAGTCCTGGCTATGGTGGATATAGTGATTACAACGACAGCTCTTTAAAGAGTGAGATTCCACATTCGGTAACATATAATAGAGGCTCGGCTAGTCAAAGACCAACTTATGGAGCTCCTGTGCTCGGAAAACCTACATCTGATATTGCCACAGCTGTTCAGAATTTGAAGGAAGCTGTGAGGGGTTTATCTGTCACTAATAATGCTCTTCCACAGTCCAAATACCAGGTTCCAATCTCAACAAGAGATACCTACCCAGAAACCATTGACAGCAGGGAAGCTGCAAGGAGGTATGGAAACTGGACACGAGCCAGTACTGATGAAACTTATAACACCCCAACAATCAGCAGTATAGAGGCTGCTAAGAAGTATCGGGGTGCTAGTATTGCTTGAGCATCAAGTCTGCTTGGGATAATCTGAAATGGAAGATGATTCATATCCAAAAACCTATATATAACTTGAATATTCTGATCAGTTAATCAGTGCTTTCTGTGGGCGGTTTGTTTGGGAATATTAAAGTCTGTTTTTTCCCTTTTATTTAATAAGCTCGTCTGATCATGTTATCTTAATGGAAATTCCCTGATATTATAATGAGCTTCTATTGTAAGCATCTATGCAGTAAACTTGAGGGGTTTTTATTTACTTTAGTGTCTATAAAATGTCCTTTTGTGATGTTTACTTCACTCTGTACATGACGAGTGACACATTGACATGGATGGTACACGTACAAATAAGAGAAGATGCTCAAAGATCAAGAGAAAAACAAATTAACAATGGGAATGGTTCCTGGTGGCTGGTGGAGCAAAGAAACCGCTTGTACATGGTGGATATCAGTGTACTGGATGCATATGTAAATTAACTCGGATTGATCGGTACTGTTAATTAAAGACCATGCATTCTGGTTCGTATAAAGGGCATAGACGAGGGTGAAAGCAGATGAGATGGTCGAGCATAATCAACCATTCAATGTTGTTATAGTACTTGATAGAATATTGTCAATGGTATATGCAGCTATGTTTTTTATTACGGTTTTCCTCCAGTACCAACTACCAAGTGATCAGTGTCTTTCTTTAATAAAATTAATTTTCTTTAATTGAATCATATTTATATTTATCCACTAACTACAAAACAAAAAGGGCATAAGTCAATAAAACATAAAAAAGTTAAAATTAGTTTACTAATTCTAAATAAAAAAATTTGTAAGTTTATTAAATATATTATTTTTTTTTATCACATTTTAGTAATTTTAACTAATTATTACTGGCTTATATTATTTAGTTTACATTTAATGACAACACAAAGAGAAGTGTATCTGATTTTATAATATTAATTATCATTTATTGATAGCGCGCATAAATATCAAACATCTAATAATTTTAACTTAATAGGTTATATTATTTGATTTTCATTTAAGAATAACACAAGTTTAGATGGATGATGTGCTTTATAACACTAGTTGTTATTATGAATAAAGAAAAAATTACTAGCTAGTTGTAATCTAATAATAAGAGAATTATTACAAATATAAAGAGATTATACAAAGACAAACCCACAAATTAATGTGATTTTATAATATCTGTTAGATCTATTTTATAATAGAAGTAATTTTACAATCTGAGTATTACGCATCAAGTCAGATTAATTTGTAAATTTATTTTTGTATAATCTTTTTGTGACTAAAGTATTTTTCCAATAATAAGTCAAATAAAAATTATTAGTACTATTACTATTATTATTAGAGAAAATATAGAAAATACAGATATATAATTAGATATATATATATATATATATAAGATAAATGCATGGAAAAAAATCTTGAAAAAAATAGACATTATTATTATTAAAATTTATTTTTAATTAAATTATATCACATGAATGATGTAAAAACATTTAAATAAAATTATTATTATTATTACTTGAGAGCCAAAGTACTAATAAGTGGCAATACAACTGATGAAAATTACTTTGTGATATTTTTAACTTTCTCTACATTTATGCTGACGGAATAATTGATTAATTAATATTTTCAAAAAGTCGTAAAAAATACTTTTAAATATTTTATAGTTACCTCACAAATATTTGAAGCAAAATCTCAATTTATAAATATAAAAGGAAATTTTTTATTTATTATAGTTTCGAGTATTAATCCAAAAGCCCCACAACATACAGAAATGACAAGCTACCAGTGTACACCAGTACTGGTATACAAAATCTACAGCTCCATTCCTCGTAATTTTCGTTTCTATCCTCACCAGTGACGGAGTTATAAGAATGGCGTAACATATTTGTAGTTTGTATTACTGTCTCACACTTTCCCGCAAACTTTTTCCTCCGCTGTGTCGGGGAAGTTTTCTGAACCGAAAGCTGGACGGTTTCCGAGGTCCAACTAGACTGCCAAGGTCAGTGGCTTTCTCTTTGCTCGTACCCAGATCGTATCTGATTTGTTTTCTTGGAGTCGTTGAAGTTGCTCCGAGTACTCGCTGGACCGCTTTGGTTCCATCTTTTCTGGATTTTTGCTTTTCTTTCAAATGGTTTTGATTTGTTTTATCGTTTGTTTATTTATTTATTTTTATCATTGGGGTTGATTGGATTGAATTTTGGGTATTATTGGGGGGCCGGGGTCTTATAAGCTGCTTTACCTCTGTTTGGTTGCTGAGAGAATGTGGGAAAGAGGGAGACAATTAGACTTGTGTCTTGTGAATTCGGCCATAAAGGTCATCCTCTCTCTTTTTTGTGCGGACCCGGATCATTTCTCATTGGTCTCACTTTTTTTTAAGGGTTTGGGCTCTTTTTTCTGGTTTTAATTTGTTAAGTAGGTCGGATTGTAGGTGGTATTAGTTATTGTAGAGGGGCTTTTTAGGTGTTGAGTACCTCTGTTAGAAAAATGGTAAGTTTGAAGCTCACGTTTTAATTACTGAGATACTGTCGAATGCGCTACTTTGATTTCTTCCGTTCTAATGTTTGTGTTTTATGGTTTGTTCAGAGTAATTTATTGAATATTATCTCCTTTATTTGTTCTGTTTGAGATGGGTGGTTTTAATACTTATTGCATATGGCTGCTGAGAAAATTTGGGGAAAATGACGTTACATTATGCAAAAAAAAAAAAAAAAAAAAGTGAAGGAAATGTAGGGGAGGGGAGGAATGGAATTAGGGAGGTCAGGTAAAACTATGAAAATAAAAGCCCCTATCTACCGTATTCCTTAAACTAATTATTGATTTCTTTGTTTTTCCTTAGTTTTACTAGCAACAGCAAGGCTTCAAGGTTGTTGATTGGATTGTTTGAAGGACTTGATGACTGCTGAACTGGTTCTTAGATAGAGGTACTAATGAAGCTGATAATTTGAAGTTGCTTATTGATACTTTAGTAATGGATTCCTTATGAAGGGTTTAGTCATCTGCCAAAACTCTATGAGAGGTAAAGAGAGGAAATTTAGCTAGAATCCAATGCCCATCAAGTGAATGCATCCATTCCAGAAGCACGCATTTCAAGACTAACAATCTTCCCCCATTGTACAAAAGAAAATGTGAAAATTAGAATGCAATATGGCTTAATGAGTTTTTGGGAGTCAGCCCCTTAAGGAAAATGAGAAAACTTCTGTCATTGAACTCCACACATGTATTCTATGTCAAATCCTTCTTTATTTTTTCTTTTGTATACGTCATGTATACATGGGCTTCCCCTATTCATTCCTTTTAATAAAATTGGCTTAACTATAAAAAAATTTCAGTTCCTTTTTTATTTTCTATTTCTGTTTGCTTGTTCAATAGATAATAGATGAATGAAACTGTAAATTTTGCTTCTTGTTAGTATTTTTCGCATTGGCACCTTGTCTTCTCCTATTTTACAGAGCTTTTATAGCATTAATAGTTCACAAACTATTGCTTTGGGAATTTTCAAGAGAGGCCTTAAATTTTGCTGTAAAAGTTCCCTGTTGTTAGTTGGAAGAACTAAATGATTTACCTGAGGATTTAACTTAAACAAATTGAAGATGCAGCCTGTCTCTCTCTTTTTTGTATTTCTCTAAAATCTTGAAGATTAGAATACCCATTTAGTCCATTTGTACAATTTCATATGCATGCAGGCATGTATAAGAACCAATTGCAAGAGTTGGCACAGAGAAGCTGCTTTAATCTGCCGTCTTATTCATGCATCCGTGAAGGACCAGATCATGCTCCTCGATTTAAAGCTACTGTTAACTTTAATGGAGAAACTTTTGAGAGCCCTACCTTCTGTTCTACTCTAAGACAGGCTGAACATGCTGCGGCTGAGGTGGCTCTAAGCACACTTGCAGAACATGGCCCTTCTAGAGCATTGGCTGCTAGGGTTCTGGTGAGTATTTGCAAAATCCTGTGGCACACATTTCTAATATATCTTTCTCCTTGTCTCTGTCCACAACTGTGCATTGATTTTCAAATTTTTAATTTTAGGTAAATAGGGATCATACATGTGTACTGTTGGGTAAGTAGGTTGTTTCAAATTTAATTTGATAAGACTACCATCGATTTCGTTTATGAATATTAATATTCCAAAATGTTTGAATTGTATGATGGAACTAAGAGGAACTAAGAGATAGGATGAAGTATAAATAACCATCTTAACTGGAGCTAAAGTGATTAATGAAGGAAAATAGAAGTATAAATTGTGGCTTTTTAACCTCAGGTGGAGAAGGTATATGGGGACAAATTGAGCGTTTTGCATTTTGGAGAACAGTATGACAAGTGCTTACAAAGTACTTTTATGTTTTGTAGGATTATAGCAATTGAGAGGAATGTCTTGGACCTATGAATTGCCATTGGATGAAATAAAAGTATGTGAAACCCAGAGTTTTATTACTTTGTATACTAAGCCGTCGAGGTGTAACCATGCGGTCAAAGGGCAGGTTTGAGATGAGTTATAGACTCAAAAAATTCTGGATTCGATTCCGTATTTGGAATTTGGAGTGCCGCCAGATTATCTGATACATAATTCTGGTGGGTGGGGTCATCTGTCTGGACTTTACTCCCTAGGGATGGATCTAAAGGGCCTCCTTAGTGATGTTCCTCAGTCATTAAAAAGAAAAAAAGTAAGCGTTTTGTATACCTTGTACTTCAGGACCATTTACAGGGAGGCCCATGGGCACTTCAGGTAAATATCCCGTAGGCAATCCTTATGGATATGGAAGAAACTAATGTTGGAGTTGGGCAAACATTGCCTGCATCACAAGGCTTTGGGCAAGCATACATCTTAGATCCTTACCCGGATATAAAAGATATGGCCACTTTGAATTTCCAAATGATGCCTAAGCTAAATATAAGGTCCCAATGTCTGGGCTAGGGAAAGTATTAATGTATTTCTCATTAAATTTGCACTTCTCATTAAATTTGCACGTTGCACCTATTTGTTAGACTGTAGTTTTTTTTTTTTATGAGTAAATTTGTTACACTGTAGTTTCCTGAAACATAACTTTTCTCAGGTTGGATTTAATAGTTACCTAGTGAACCACTCTCCTCTTTCTTCTAGACCAAATCCTACCAGCAAACTCTAAGCTAAATATCAACTGAATATTGATTCCCACATCTTCGCCCTTTCCAACATTGCTTTGCAACTTGAAGCCTCATCATAACAGGATTGAAGTTTCATGAATTTCTGATCATTCCTTTTCGAACTTTCTTATTGTGATTTTTGGATTTTTGGAGGTGTTCGTCTCTTCAAAAGTAATGCAATTATTGGTTAATGGAAGGTTTACATACTCTTGAGTTTATATTGTTGCTGGGAAAGTAATACAAGAGAAATGTATTTGATATTTTTTTGGTCCTCGCTTCTTATTGAAAACTCTAGCAAACAGGCTGCTTTTCATTTGCTCTTTCATGCTTCGTATTCCTGTGTATCTTCTCTGTAGCTCCCTTGAACTTCTGCATAATCTGCTATCTTAAAATTGATGATCATATTATTTCTTTTTCGGGCTAATTTTGCAGGATGAAACAGGTGTTTATAAGAATTTGCTGCAGGAGACTGCTCACCGAGCTGGGTTAAAACTTCCTGTTTATACCACTGTTCGATCTGGACCAGGCCATGTTCCTATTTTCTCATGTACTGTTGAGCTTGCTGGAATGAGCTTTACAGGTGAATCAGCTAGGACCAAGAAACAAGCTCAGAAAAATGCTGCTATGGCTGCTTGGTCTGCCTTGAGAAAAAGTGAGCATCTTCTCTTTCTCTGTTCAATCTTCCTTCCTGCTCAGATTTTGTTATAATCATACAAGAATGGTTGGCTATGCTGCAAGCATCCTTGTTACGCTCCTTAAACATATTCTCCAGGTTAAATCTTCCATGCTTTTTTATTTTTAACTTATCAAAAATAAAAATCTTCCGTGCTTTTAAAGGCATCTTCCTGGTTCCTTAATGAGATTGCTTGAATAACTGGTTTTTTCCTCTGGATCCTTTAAAGGCAGATTTTTGTTTTTTGTGCCATCTATTTCTACTAGGTGTTTTCACTTTTATACGTCCTGTGCTTGGACTATGCGTATTTTCATTTCTATTAATAAAATTTCTTTTACCAATAAAAAAACTGATTTTTTTCCCCGAGTGAATGTCTAATTTCTTATAGTGCATGTATAGTGTCTCAAAGTCGCTCATCTTCCCTTACTCCTCCACTGGACGCTAAAGTGCATGAAGAACCAGAACAGGTGACCATTGCTCGTATCCTTGCGAGTTTACAACCATCAGAATCAAATAAGTCATCAGAAAATTATCAGAGACATGGTCAGCAAAGATCCACTCCTATCTTGTGGGAATCGACCTGGCGACCTCCAAGCTTATACCCTATGCAATACCAGAACTGGGCATACTCTGGCTTTTCCCCTGAAGTGGCCATGTTCCAAATCTGGCAGCAAGAGCAATTATTACAGCATCAAAACCAGCTGTTGGCACTTACAGTTCCAGCAGCTACACCATCAGATCCTTGGATTTATCCACTTATGCAATCTATGCTCCAGCCAGACCACTATCTATACTTTCCAGGAAGGGAACTAGACTCATTCCAGATGAGACCCAGAATTACAATTTCTACCCCAAGCCCATCATGCTGCTTCTCAAACCATTTGGTTTCTAGTTCAATCAGTGGTAGATCTACGGTGACTATCCAAGAGATACCAGAGGAGAAACCAGAAGAATCATCCAACTACTCTCCTTCTGGAGTTCCTGAACCCCCTAATTTTGGCCACAATAATAGTGCTGAACCGCAAATCCTGGAAACAGTTAAGGTGGATGACAAACAGAACCTTGGTGGTTTAGAAAGGAACATAAAAAATCTTCAGTTAGAAGGGAACCAAAGAGGAGATTTTGAGTGGGCTTCTCAAAGGAGCATGGTTTCCGGATTCAAGCCAATTGATTCTCACTTACAGAACCAATGTATTGACTCTTCTCGGCCCAATCCCAGATCCCAGTGTCCTCCAGTGTCCCCCGGAATTTTTAAGCTGCCTTCATCTGCAGCTGCTCCTGTGAATATCAGAACTGTGGGCCCCACTTCGACAATGGAGGTGAGGCCTCAATATCTGGTATCACCGGGGGTCGCACCACCAAGAATGAGAAGTAGGATTCCTTCATGTTCTACCAGACCATCTGAAAGATTGAACCTTGGAGGAGTGTCTACTGCTTTCATGGCACCAGCTGTTCGAATCAGATCAGTTGTGCCAGTCTGTTCAGCTCCACCAGTGAGAAAGACACCGAGTTCCAGCAACGATGCAGTGTCACTAAACACGGAAAGAAAGATTTAGGGTTGGAAGATGTGTTGAGAGAGTTCCATGTTTCAGGAAGTTAGTTTACGGATGGAGTATAGAAAGAAACTAAACGAATGCACAATGCAGTATAGAAACTAAAAGTCTTCTCTTTATATCTTCATTATGCAATATGGTTGTTTGAGAAGCCATAATGCTTCTTAATAGTAATTTGAATAAAAGGGTAGTTCTTTTAGTTTTTGTACAAATGAATTTTATATTGCCTGAGCTTTATCAGTAATGGTATTCAGTCTCTTTATGTGGGTGTAGGGATGTGCTTGATAGCAATCAAGAATTGATTTATGTGATCTGCATTTCCATTACCAAAGGATGCTGATCTCTGTATCTCCTCTTCTCTCCATGTTGCCCTTGCAGTGGGTTAATATTTGTAAGAAATACTGTTACTATAAAAGGACTACCTGAAAAATCTCATCAGCGTGATAAGGATAAACTCCAGCAGGGTGATGACTCTCGAGTGTTGCAGAAGGACACACACTACTCCTGATGTGGTCTTTACCAATAGGAATGCTGTAAACAGACTTCCAAACCATTGTAAACACTGCTCTATATAATATATCATCCACCTCTATTATGAGTGTGGAGAAGTATTATTTCAACTTTAGTTTAAATTGATTTATGGTATCAGAGCCAGCGGTAGATTCAACATTGGCCATGGTATCCTCACCTTCAACATCTTCCTCTTTCTCATCCTCCATCTATTTCCATCCCACCTCCATTATCTCCTCTCCTACAAATTTCTCTCGCTCTCTCTCTATTAAGCTCACCAAGGATAATTGTCTTCTTTGGCGTGCCGAGATTGATCCCTCTCTCTAAGGCCAACTATTATTTGGGTAAGTTGATGGCACTGTTTTGCCGCCTCCAAAAGTTATTGTCTTTTATCAAAAAAATGTTATGCACACTGGTTTCCGACACCAACAAATTATAACGGATTCGTTTGGCCACAAAGAAATTTATCGTCTCATCTTATTTTAAAGTTTTTTATAATTTTTTTTCTAATTATTATTTAAACATAAAATATTTTTTCAATTTTAAATCTTCAACTTCTTCATCTAATCACTACCTAAGCATTACAAATTTTTCAAACCTACAAATAAAATATAAAAAGTAATACAACTTTTTACAAATTTCAAACAAAAATACTATTAAAAAATACTATTTAAATAATTTTTTAACTTAATAATATTTTTATTTAACTTTTTCTCTTTTATTTTTCAAAATTTAATAAAATATCTTTAACTCAAACTATTTTACCAATCTCACATCATTTCATTACCTAAACATACGGTCCTTGTCTCTTCCATCCCCAAAGAGTTATCTCTCATGTTGTTGTCGGTTGATCTTACTACCTTTTATGATGTTTGGGTGACTTTGTAACGTATGTTCTCTAGCTAAATAATGCTATACAGGACATTATCATCCCATTTTTATTATATTAAATAAGATATGACATATTTATTATTATTAAATAATATAAAATAATTTAATAAAAAAGTATCAAATATTAATAAATATATCACATCTTATATAATGAAATGAAAATAAAATAATGATGTAGTATATAACATTTTCCTTTTTAGTTACTCACATGCTCATATTCTAACGTCCCAATCTCGAAAAGGTTGGTGAGTTAATACCTGTCACCTAAAATCAACTTTTACAATGCAAATAAATATTCTAAAAGACTTTGTAAACATAATCTCATCTAATTTCAAAGACTCCACAACTATAAACTAATCTGATTCCACCGACTATACATATCTATCCATTTACAAGTCATCAAAATAAGTAATCCAAAAATAAACAAATTGACAACTCAAGACTTATATAATTGTCAACCTCCAAATAAACCAAGTCAATAGAACAAAATAATCTACTGGACAATACTTTTCAGTAATCTTAGTATTTATTTTCTACAATTAGCAATCTTGCCACCACTTCCTATTTTTGATCCTCAATTGAAATATTCGCTTTATCTAAAAAATATTGTGAAGATAAGGGATACGTTATTAATAATCTTAATAAGTAGAGAAAAGTACTAATATGTAAATATGAACATTTGTACGGAATTCATAATGTAGAAGAAAACATTTTAGTTTTAGAATGCAAAACCAAAAATATGTTATCATAATATAAGAGCGACATTTCAAAATGTTCATATTAAAAAAAATATATTTTGGCATAACATGACTGAAAATTATTATTATATCATATTATATCATATCATATCAGAAAGAAATCATATTTAATCCTCATGGTAGGGTTGTGCATTCTGCAAAAATCTAAACATAACATAAATCACAATGATACCAAAAGCGATTACATTCAAAACATAGATCACTATTATATCTCGTGGCAGGGCCAAATGTCACTATTATGTTCTGTGGTAGGACCAAAGGTCACTATTAAAGCTCGTGACAAGGTTATGAGTCACTATTATATCCAGTATATTATATCCCATGATAAGGCCGCTTCACTATTATATCCCATGACAAGACCAAATGTCACTATTATTATTTGTGATAAAGCTAGAGACCACTATTATCAACCATGATAGGGCCATATATAAGAGTGAAATAGAATCAAAACAGAGCATGAGGGCCATATCAACAGGTTGTAATCGAGAGGGGTGGAGATGCAATGTGATGGTGGCTTATGGCGGCACATGGTTGGGTATGGTGGTTTCGGGTGGTGTAAGGCAGTGGCTCATGATGGAGCTTTTTCACGATTAGGCTTATTCCAATGAATGTAGTGTTGCGGCTTTGAGACTAGACTAAGATTTCTACAACGTTATGAAAGTGACAAATCTAATTAAGTGGGAGTTTCGTTGTAACATACATATCATATTGTATGTGCTGTAGACGACCATATGAGAGAGTAATTAGATAGGTTCCTGCTCCATCATCATGTGAGTCCTAATGGATTAATAAATGATCTAATCATATGCCATTGAATCCGAAACTACGTCATGAAATGAAAATTTGATGTTACTACTTTAGTATGTTTTTTTTAGGGTCATGAATCATACGATCTCGCGGAGCATGTCTAAGAAAACAGTCAAGTCTAATTAAATTGACATTAGCGTCTAGGGAAGATTGTTTATATTCTTATTATTTTATGTCTCATAACTTGGGTGATTGTATTGTTTTGACTCGATATTATCATGAGCATACATATATGTAAGATCAAAAATTATTTTGAGTTATAAACTCTCGAGGGATCAAGGACATTTGACATAGTAAGATTAAATATTTTTAGGCATAGACAAGATATAATGAATGATGTAATATGTTAGTATGATGGTGACTTAACATAGTACTCCTACCCTTTACCTTCTCATCAGATCACACGCTTCATTTTCTGTACAAGGGATAATTGAATGAGAGATCAAGAGGAGATTGTTAATGAACATAGCACCCATTGGACAATTAGGAAATATTGGTAGTAGGTAAATCGATCCCATGACTAAGTTATGTCCACATGAATGTAGAAGTTATTTATTAACTTTTCACTACTGCAACAATTCCAAGTGTGATTTTTTTTTTAAAATAAAAGTCTAGGTACATTAAATGTGGTATGTAAAAAAGTCTAGAAAAAGATAAAAACTCTCACCTCTCTCTATCTCTCTTCATTTTCTTAAAAAAATCATTTTGGTCTTTTGATTTTTGAAATAAGAAAGGACAAAGTTATGTGAGCTTAAGACGAATAAAGATTTGAACTTGTGGAAATTTTGCTTTATGAGATAATTCGATTTAACCTTATTTAACAATAACAAATAAAATTTCAAAAATTCAAATCGTGTGGCACCCATACTCCATCACCCTCCTAAGTTTTGTAGCTTATCATGCAGACAGCATACACACACATTTATGTGTGTGTGAGATTTTATTTAGTGACAAATTTTATATCTTTTTGATAAATCGTGACGATCTAATTAATGGTTTATAGAAGAAGATGTGTTATGTACCCATATTTTACATGGAAAAAAAAATACAGACTTTCAAGCTTCATTATTATTATTATTTTTTGATAACGTAAGCTTCATTATTACAAATTAATGAATATAACCGCTGCTAACCAAACTTGGCAATTAACAACGCTTAGTTTAAAATTCTAATGATAATGTAATATAAGTAATACTCAAATCGTACTAAGTAGGCAACAAATCGTAGCCTTCTTCCATCTACAGACTGCAGCAGTAGTTTTTTTTATATTTTTTCATAAAGACTGCAGCGGTAGTTAAATACAGACAAACTGGTTGAACTATATGGAATCTTTTCCTCTCGTGTTTAAGCCATCGGGCTCAGGCGCCCAGCTAACTATGGTTAACTTTCCCGTGTATTATGGAATTAAAACCCAT
This sequence comes from Platycarya longipes, assembly GCA_036559045.1. Taxonomy (NCBI): domain Eukaryota; kingdom Viridiplantae; phylum Streptophyta; class Magnoliopsida; order Fagales; family Juglandaceae; genus Platycarya; species Platycarya longipes. The sequence continues at coordinate 749,400 of CM071796.1, read as the reverse complement.
GCCTTATGAGAGAATTGTCCACCAGGGGTTGACTTCTGTGTAGATAGGACAATCTCTGTTGCTGTTTTATTCTTCTTGTCCGAGGGGGAAAAGACGGCACAAGACACCAAGATGAAACAGAGCTTAGAATCCACGCTGTCTGTATAACGAAGATTTTATCACTGTAACGTCTCTTTCCTTCTCTCTCGCTCGCTGTCTTAGCTATTATTTGATGCTCCCAGTAACTCATTTCTTTTTATATCACTTTTGAAGCTCCCGTCTCTCTTTTAATTGGATGCCCAGATCAATTTTTAGCGCCAAATGATTCTCGGAAGCTCCGAACCACTGAAGATTGTATTTAATTTACGATTCTCTGTCTTTCTTACATGGTCGAATGATTTTATATACTTCTACTCACATGGGTTTATTTTTATATTCATGAAGTTTCTTCTTTATGGGAAGTGGTCAATTGAATTTCTTATGCACCATGTTTAGTTCGTATTCTTGGAGACAGCTGATTTAAGTCTTCAGGTTATTTATGAATGTCAAATTGGTTGATTTATAGTGATGATTCAATCGGTATATTGTATGTGTGTAGACCATCTCGACTAAGGTCTCATGTATGTGTACTGTTTAGGTGTGTAGACCATGTCGGGCAAAGAGGCATAGATTATAGAAATGGGATGCGTTATCAGTCGAGAAGTGTCATCGGGTATAATATCTGAGGCGAAGGAGGAGAGGATTCCAAGTGCTCCATCTAATAGGAAGGTGGATTATGTATCAGAGGGGAAAGTAGATACGAATGTTGTTGAGGTTGATAACGGGGGGAAAGAGGAGGTGGAGAAGGAGAAGGATTGTGGTGATGGGGGTCAGCAGGTGCCCAGGGAGAGAAGAAAGTCTAGGGCGAATCCAAGGTCAGGCAATCTACCAAAGCACTCACGGGGAGAGCAGGTTGCAGCCGGATGGCCACCGTGGCTCACAAACGTGTGTGGGGAGGCACTCAGTGGGTTAATTCCAAGAAGGGCGGACAGTTTTGAGAAGATTGATAAGGTGGGTACCATTTCCTTTTTGAAAATGCTTTTAATTTGGGATGATAGAAAGACATTCTTGAATGATGTGGCCATGGCCATTCTGCAAGACTGCAATCAACAGCAGAAATTATGTTTATTTGGTTCTAAGATGGGGGAATGTGATGATGGATAATATCATTAAAGAATAAAGATGCATTCTTCAAAACTGTCTTACATTAATTGCCTGTCACAAGTGATGTGGCAATGACAGGCTTGAAATCAATGCAAAATGTTCATTATTATTTGTGAAAATGAAGGGGAAACATTTGAGATTGGAGATTCATGATTATAGTGTTAATTATGGTTTTTAATATTTGTGCTTTTGATTTCTTTTACTTATTGGAATTTCTCTTGTTTTAGATTGGGCAAGGAACATATAGTCACGTGTACAAAGCTAGAGATATATTGACGGGTAAAATTGTTGCACTAAAAAAGGTTCGATTTGATAACTTGGAACCTGAGAGTGTGAGATTTATGGCTAGAGAAATTCTCATTTTGCGGCGTTTAGATCATCCCAATGTTGTGAAGTTGGAGGGTTTGGCTACATCAAGGATGTCTAGTAGTTTGTACCTGGTCTTTCAGTACATGGAGCATGATTTAGCTGGACTTGCTGCTAGTCCAGGAATTAAATTTACAGAGGCTCAGGTTTGACCACGTCCTTGGAATCTGAACTTTACAAGATCTTTCATACACCTCATAATTTGTTCCTATCTGTGCAGGTTAAATGTTACGTGCATCAATTACTATCTGGACTTGAGCACTGTCACAACCATGGAGTGCTTCACCGTGACATTAAAGGATCAAATCTTCTTATTGACAATGGTGGGATACTAAAGATTGCTGACTTTGGGTTGGCTTCTATCTTTGATCCAAACCACAAGCGTCCCATGACTAGTCGAGTGGTCACACTTTGGTATCGACCTCCTGAACTCCTTCTTGGGGCTACCGATTATGGAGTGGGCATAGACCTATGGAGTGCAGGTTGCATTTTAGCTGAGTTATTAGCTGGGAAACCAATTATGCCTGGCCGTACAGAGGTCGCCGCTTACTTTCTTGTCTCTCTTTACTTCATGTTCAGATCGTATATCAACTCTCTTCTTCAATTTTGGTAGAATTTGCTTACATTTGTTGTGCTGTGTTCTCCATTTATTTATTTATTTTTGAGTAGTTATCCCTTGTCTTATATACTCTATGCCAAATGGTCAACAGAAGGCAAAACAACACTTTTTTTCTTTTATTTCATTCAATGGTCAACAAGAGGCAAAGCAGCACACTTGTTTTTCTTTTCTATTTTTTTTTCAGTGATTTGCTCTCTGTTGCATCTCATAGTAATGGAAGCTTTGCAATCCTGTATAAATTGAATATTGGTTGAGCACTTCTTTCTCCCCCCCCTCCTTCTCTTCTCTTCCTTTTTTCTGTTGTTTGCTGCATTTTGAACTTGATTATGTGATGACTATCATCAGAGCGGCTCTGATATCTTTTCTGCTCACTTAGGTTGAGCAACTGCATAAGATATACAAACTCTGTGGCTCACCTTCTGATGAATACTTCAAAAAATCGAAGTTGCCTAATGCAACCTTGTTCAGGCCCCGAGAGCCTTACAAAAGATGCATTAAAGAGACATTTAAAGACTTCCCTCCATCATCCTTGCCCCTGATTGATACTCTTCTTGCAATTGATCCAGCAGAACGGCTGACGGCCACAGCTGCATTGAGAAGTGAGGTGAGTCTTGACATATTCATGACCAATCTTTTTCAATTGACATGCATGCTTTTATTCTGTTTTTTCCCTTGATGATCATGGTATCACTTATCGATAAGTCAATTATTTATTTAGATCAACTTGACAATTTGAGTGACTCTTGAATTCTTTATTTATGCTGGTTGCTTGCTTTCCTTAACTGTTTATGAAACTGAGCGATGTATTCCTTTAAATAAGTTGAGCAACATAAAGACACGCATTATGAAAACTAAAAGATTATTAATTTTAAATAAAAATTAATAGTTTACTTAAATATATTGTTTTCATTTAATAATGTTAAGTTTAAATAGGAAATATTAATTCAATTAGTTATAGTATTTTTCATTTAAGAAGTTTAACTTATAGACATATATTACATACTTTTCATTTGATATAGCACAACTGGGGAGTGGATGATAAGCCTTTATAGGACTAGTTTTCATACCATAAATGAGATGGTTGATGATGTGGCTTCATAGGAGCAAGTCCCATGCTTTGAAATTTTTTTAGTACATAGATAAAAATTTGTTAAAGGTCATGTTCTTCATCATTTCCACTTAGCTATCTTGTAACAAGATGCACCTATCCTTAATTATTGATATGGGAATCTGGTAATCTGCTTTGGAACTGGTTTTCTGTTGGAACTCTTAAACTACAGATTTTGCCAACTGTATTTTCATTTGTACTACTCAACTAAACCGAACTAAGTCTTAAGTTTAATCAACTCAACCTAATAGGGTCAATACCTGTACTTAATATCTGAAATTTAACTCTAGAAATAAAGTATCTTCCGTTGAAACATTTGGCCTACTGATGATTGTTCTTCACTTGGATGGAGTTTTGTTCTAAATATCTTGTTCTATATTATTTTCACCTTCTGCTTTCATTTCGTACATTCCTGGTCTTAAAAAGATATGCCTATAAGGGCTGGCAGTGGCAGTTTTGCTTGCTATACAAAACTCAGTTTTCCTGGTACCCATGGTAATCACACAACTCTGTTTTATTCACCCTAAGTGAAATGACAGGCATCACAAAGGTGATACTAAGTCATTTAAATGGTATTGAGAATCTACAATTTTGATCATGTGAGCTTGTTACATGCTTAATTTATTTCCTCTGGACTCATCACTTGTTTGGTATCTTTAAATTAAGCCTGTGCGCTACCAATTTTCCTCTTTTCCCAACTTTTGACAGTTTTTCACAACTGAACCTTACGCTTGTGAACCGTCTAGCCTCCCACAATATCCCCCCAGCAAGGAGATGGATGCTAAACGACGGGATGATGAAGCTCGGAGGTGTGGATGCTTAACATTCATTTTTTTTATAAGTTTCTTTACTTTCAGTTTATTATACTTTGCATTCTGTTTTTTTATTTTTTATAAATAGCTTTGCATTCAACCTGTGGGGTAGTATCCTTTGCGAAGGCATTATTAGGATTTTTATATTTATTTCTTTGGTTAATACTGCTTAAGGGCATAAGCAACCAGATTTTTTGTCTGGCATTCTCTCTCTCTCTCTCTCTCCCAAAACAAATAGTAGTAACCTGTTTTAAAATTCAGAATCGTTCTTCATCCTGGTAATTAAATGCGTATTGCCACACACACACACACACAACCATGCAAAGTTAAGGCCTTCCTGCCGTATTATTTAGAATCAGTGAACATCAAGGGTCATTTTGGTGATTTTATTGCACTATGTCTCCATTTCTGCTCTTCCCCTATCTTCACTTAGCGTGCATTGATTGTTGATCTGTTATTATGTTCCATGTCAAAATTCTTTCCTGTCGTTGGTATGGACATGTCTTCCATGGATAGAAATATGTAACTGTGAAGAATATTAACCTTATGGTTGTGCAGATTAAGAGCTCCTAGAAAAGTCCAGGCTGAGGGTGCAAAGAAAACACGTACACGTGGTCGTGCTGTTAGGGCATTTCCTGCTCCAGAGGCCAATGCTGAGCTTCAGTCTAATCTTGATGTATGTTTGATAAAATCTTCCATCATTCAACTTATCAAAAAAATAAAAAAAATCTTCCATCAACCATATACATTTTTTTTCTTTTTTCTTTTAGCTATTCTAGTTTAGCTTCTAACGCATTTCATAAACACTGGCTCTAGTGGTAGCATCCTCTCAAGTTGATAACCAGATTATGATATTTCAACCTATTTGTGCCCCTCTCAATTTTCTTATTGTTGTCCTTTAAGTACTTGATTTGACACAATTATTGTGCCCTTCATCAAAACTATAATTTTGTGGGAGTTTAAGATTTGAATATTGTGGTCTTGATTAAAAAACAGCTACATGAGATTTGCCCTATTTTGTCAGTTTTAGGCTTTGATAGTATTTTAGTATGCTGGATTTGGTATGGGAGAGTGGTGAATGAAACTTTACGTGTTTTGGAAGAAGAAGTTATTGTAATTTATAATGATTCAAAGAAGCTTCAATTGCAATGTTGACTAGTCTTTTTGGAGAATAAATACTGATGTGATTTGTACTTTTCATGAGTTATTACAAATGGTATTAGAGCCAATTTCAACTAGAAGTGTAGGACTTGAGTCATACCACCTACATTGTAATAGTCTGATGAGGGAATTTAAATGGGAAGATTGTAATACTTGGGATTTAGTATAAGATGGTGGTGAATGAGATCGTACATTGCTTTAGAGAGAGGAATTTGCATGGCTTATAATGATTTTATGGAGCTCCAATTGTAACATTGACTAATGGTAACTGAGCCAATACCAACTACAAGTGTAGGATTTGAGTCATGCCACCGACATCGGAATAGCTATACAAGGACGACAAAGATATAAGATGAGAGATTGTAACACTTCTGATTTAGTATGAGAAGGGAGTGATTGAGATTCTATGTTACTTAGGAAAGTGGAGACTGTTGCCCAGATGACTAACACAAGAGGGGGGGTGAATTGGGTTATATTAAAAAATTAATACTTATAAACTAAATATACAATATAAAATATAACCAAAATATAAAGCAGTAGGAAATATAAAGAGTAGGGTAAGAGAAAGCAAACTCAGTATTTTTACGAGGTTCAGCCCCACTGCCTACGTCCTCGCCTCAAGCTACCCCTTGAGGATTCCCAAATCCACTATTCAATCTCCTTTAGGTGGAGATAGAAACCTATTACACCTTTGAGCAGCACCGCTCCAAAGAATCCGTGTAGAACACCCTCTACACTTCCAATCACCTCACACTTGGTGATTCAACTATTCCCTGTGTAGAACACCTTCTACACACACAAGGGTTATACGCACCCTCTTACTTCCAATCACCTCACACTTGGTGATTTAACTATTCCCCGTGTAGAACACCTTCTACACACACAAGGGTTATACACACCCTCTTACTGATACAAGAATTGATAGTGGGTAGGCTATCAGAAAACACTCCTCAATGAGTGATATAAGAACAATACAGCACAAACTATATCTCTCTCAACAAGAACAAGAATTAAGGCTCAAAACTTTAGAAAAGAGAGAATGAGAGCTTTGAAAGAATGATGCAAAATTTAGCAATAGATGTGTAAGCTCTTGTTATAATTTTTGCAAAACTCAAGTGAGCTATTTATAGGCAAATGAGTCTTCAAATTCAAATTTGAAAAGATTCCCATGTCAAATAAGAGCACTATTTACTTTTCAAAAAATTCAAATAAAAACATTTCCTTTTTGCATTTGTCAAAGACAACTCCATTCATTTTTCAAAAAAATCAAACTTAATCTTTTGCTTTTCATACAAGACAAAATGAGCATGATTTATTTTTCAAACCAAATCATCTTCTTTTTGCATATGTCAAAAAAATACACAACCACCCTTTAAGATTTTCAAACAAATCATCTATCTTTTATATTTGTCAAAAAAACACACAACCACCCTTTAAGATTCTCAAACAAAATCATCTACCTTTTGCATTTGTCAAAAAAACACACCACCTCCCTTCAAGACTTTCAAACAAAATATGCACATGTCAAATATGATAATCAATCATCTTATAAAATCAAGTTTTTATAAAAAATATAATTTTCGAAATTATTTTGTTTGATGGTGTTATGCACATGTGAAAAACATAATTTTCAAAACTAAGACATTTAAAAATGTCTTGCATATGTGGAAAAAGTAATTTGATGTTTTATGAGAAAAAAGAGTAATTTGGAGCCTTAATCCAATTTCTAATTTTATCAAGAGATGTACAAAAATAACCTATGAGCTTCATTTGTAGACTTGATATCTTTCTTGCTCATGCTTGATTTCTTGATGTGTTTAGCTCCATTCATGCATAGACAACTTGAGCTTGAGTTTTCAATATTATTTGTTATCATCAAAATTTATACGTAAATACGAGACTTGAAACCTTGGGTTCAACAGAGACATTCTTGCGCTTCATTATGATTCACAGGAGCTCAAATAGTAACATTAGATAGTCGTTTGGAATATATAAGCTTATATATGTGGATTTTCTTGGATTGTTATAATTATTTAGCTACATTTATTTGTACTAAGTGCCATGTGTTAGTCTCGTATAATTAATAGTGTTAATAAATGGCTCTAAACAAATTGAGAAGAAACTATAAAGTGTTGCACTATATGTTCCTCTTCTCAAAATGTATCTTGTTCTCTCAATATGTTCCCCAGTACGGTTAGCTACCAAAGTGTCTTTCTTAATAAGTAGATACCGTGTTGATTTCCTGTATACTGTTCATTTACTAAAATATTAGTCAGTTAAAAAGAGCAGTATATGTAAAATGAACCAGATGGAGCTCGAGGCGTTTTGAATTGAACTTGTCATTGAACAAGGCAACAAAATGTAGGTTTATTTGAGTTATGTGAGCTTGGGAAAAGCGCAACTTCCTTGTATTTGATGAAGCAGCTTAGGCTCCTATTTTTGCACTCATCTACATGCACACAAGCTTAATTTAACCAAGTTTTGAAGTCACTTTTGATCCAATTTAGGTTTTAGTGCTAGTTTATGTTTTCTGACTCTCGTGTTTGTTCTGAGACAGAGAAGGCGTCTTATTTCTCATGCAAATGCAAAGAGCAAGAGCGAGAAGTTTCCTCCACCACACCAAGATGGACAACTCGGCTTCCCCTTGGGAGCATCAAATCGTATTGATCCTGCAATTGTTCCACAAGATGTCCCATTTAGTTCAACCTCATTAACTTATTCAAAAGAACCACTCCAAACATTGTCGGGTCCACTGGCCAGTGACACAGGTAGAGCTCATGCTCCTAGGCGGAAGAAACATACTTCAGGTGACGAACGAGGAACCATCAAAACCAGAGACAGGAGCTCACAAGGATAAAAGATCCGGTGCTCGTAGTAAAGGGAAGAAAAACATGGCTTAAACTTGAGTGTATAGATCAAGATGTAGATTTGTTTTGCTGGACTGCCTATGCTCACTGTTTCAATGAAGTACTAGTACTGAAATGCAATGCATTTCCTATTAAACTCAGCCTGGCTTCTTTGGGCATCAAAAGGTGTAATTGATTGGTTAGAGGTGCAGGGCGTATACACAATTTTTACTTCTATAGTCCCTTGCTTTTCCCCCAATAAGATCAGAAAAGAAATATGTTCAATTACCGGAACAGTGGCCGTACTTGACCTCTACTAAAACTCAGCTTCCTTATAACCCTATGGCAGGCATCTTTCCCTATCGATCCGGTCACATGCATGATCTTGTGGCCGTACTTGGCATGCATCCAAATTGCACTCAGCCTCAACTATATATGTAATAATGTATCAGGAACGAATTATGCTAGCTAGGATTGAACGTTCACGTTAAGGTCTGCACAACAAGAAGAATACTCCTGAAGGGTCTTGAACTTTTATCTTATCTAGTTTGAAAAGGTTCAAAAAGGAGACAAAAGTTTGGAAAAAAAAAGAAAGACATTGAATGTTAGGTTAGTACTCTATTTTGAATGTTAGCTTGAAAGGAGAAATTAGATCATTAGAAGTATATATTATATATCCTCAAAACCCAACCGATTAATTAACTTGTTTCACATTTCTTCTAGTTCTACTTAACCATAATTCTTCACCATGTTAAAAGCTTCAAGAAACGTCCCCTGGATCCTTGTTCCTTAACCATTAGCTCTTTTCCTCCCATTGGAAAAAAAGGGAATTAATAAAAGGAACCTTTAAAAAAAATACCAAAAACACAAACAAACAAACAAACATTAATAAGACGTTCTTGCTTGTTAGAATAGTTAGATCTCTTCAGTTACTTGCCAATGTTGATGCAGATTGGGCAGGTGACCCTACAGATAGGCATTCTACTACCGGTTATTTTTTATTTTTTTCTATTGGGCACCTCTTATTTCTTGGCATAGTAAGAAATAAACTGTAGTTGCTCAATCTAGCTAGTATGAGGCAGAATAATATGCTCTTGCTGACACCACATCAGAGTTTCTTTAGTTGCAATCGCTTTCACAAGATATGGGTGTATCTATTTCCATTGTCATTCCCATATATTGTGACAACAGAAGCGCTATTCAAATAGCTCTTAATGATGTATTCCATAAAAGGACGAAATGTTGGATTGATTGTCACTTTGTCCTGCATCAACTTTTTCAAGGCTCGTTGCAATTTCTTTCCATTTCTTCTCGTGATCAGTTTGCAGATATCTTCACCAAGTCACATTCTTCAAGGAGGTTTTATGATCTTGTTAACAAACTCAAGTTGGTTTTGCGTATTCTACCTTGAGTTTGAGGGGGCCTATTAGAATAGTTATATTGTTAGTCCCACATTGGTTAAGCATAAGCACTACATTGTACAGCCATTTGTAGTTAGTAAATAGTTAGTCCCACAAGCACTAAGAATAGAGTAAACTCTCCAATTCTTTGAAGCACCCGGTCGCCTTCGGTTAGGCATTACCTTTTTTGAGTTTTTGCTGACCGATTAGTGAAAAATTCTTTAATCATAAGAAAGTAATTGCCTCTGGAGTTTGCATTACAAAATTCTTAACCATCGTTCAGCCAAGTGGGAACCGACCGACCTACTTACCTACCAAAACATTAAAACCATAAAAAATAACAAGTTTGTCTAGTCAGTAGGACAGCTTCATGGAACGCTCCAATCGTTGAACGATGTGTGTCCTGTGGTCGTTGAAAACCTCGCATATGATTAACAGCTGCAGGTCAGTCTTGGGTCCACAATTAACAAACCAACTGCAAATGCTGAATCTTTGAATATTTGGTTAAGAGAAGTCAGAAGAGCAGATTGTATTCACAAAGATTGTATTCACAATCTGCTTATCGAAAGCAATAGATATCTTCTTTTACTTACTAGTCCAAGATGGTTCTGGAAATCCCAGAACTCTTAGCTATTAAGTTTACTGCTACCCTCTTTGAAATTCTATAAATACTAACCCTGTCTAGTTCCCAGTACTCCAATTTCCTTAGCTGAATTGAAAGAGAAACGCAAAGATTAGCACAGATGCCAGGTTGGGGACCGCCGCCGGGAGGACCTCCCGGCCCTCCGGGGGTATGCGGTTGCTGTGATTTTCTCTGTGGTGGTATATGCCGGCTTATATCTTCATGGTGAGTTAGATATCTCTCTTGATATTAAGATGCTCCAATATCATATATATTGAGTTTTCCTTCTTTGTTAGATTTTAATATTCTTGCATGAGGTAAAAACTAAATGAGAGTTTCCGTATTTAGAAATTAATCTTGACATGGAACCCAGTCATGCATGACAATTGAAGTCGATCGAGAAGAAATTAGGTAGAATATATGAGGATGAACAATGTTAAAAAAGAGAAAAAATTCAAGAGAAGGAGAGCCATCCGAGTAAGAAGCAGAAGGGAGAAAAGAGATTCGGCTCATATATATATATATATATATAAATATAAGAAAAACGAGTATTTATAACGAATTATTTATAACAAAAATGACTATTTGTTGTGAAAATATATTTATTTTAATAAAAAATAATTATTTTTACAGGAAATATCTGATCATGAATAAATAGTTTTTTTTTTTTTTTTTTTTTAAAGTATTAAGAGATAAGTCAAGAAAATATTTCTCGAAATTATTGATTTTCATCAAATCTGTCAATTGTTGCAGTACATAAATAGAGTCATGGACTAGAAATTAGATTTCATTAGAGAGTTAAATTTTAATTGCAATCTAACTCTGATTATCTAAACTTAAGAAGATGGTATTCATGTTAACAAAGCTCATGTTTGGTTGGCAGTTTTTATTTCCTTTGTTGCTGCTGCATCTTTGAGGGCTGCTGCGGACCAATGTTTGGTGGGCCACCTGGACCACCTGGACCCCCTGGCCCACCAGGTGGACCTCCTCCCTTCTAAGAAGCCTCCAGATTTGTCGTGTATTAGTAAACCATATGTTGAATGCAGATAAATAAAATTGATTATGCGTGTATAGTTATTAGAAGATCGATCGAGGAAGATAATCATATTGATTTTTTAGACTATTTTCTGTATTTTTTGGGGGCAGAATCCATTTATTCCTTCCCATGTACTTTACCACCTCTCAGGTGATTATTATCCATTATCTGAAGATTATTTTCTGCTGATAATTGAACTATACACCAGAAAGCACAGAGTACTATTTTCAGAATTGACTTTCTTCATAACAAACACAAGCATACTTGAATATTGGGGGAGAAGTGGCATTAAAATTACAATTAAAAATAAAATAAAATAGAATCAGATAAGACATTTAGCTAATTTTTGTGAGAATCTAGACTTTCTCTTCATTTGATCAAAAGCTGAAGTTTCTGACTTCTCTCTTATCCACAAACAGATATCAGGTGAAGTTTTGTTAAACACGTGCTGAATAGTACACAACAATAAAAAGAAGAAATAAGAGAAAATTACACATATATTTAATTTGGTTCGATAATGTACTTACATCTATAAAAACGAATGACACTAAATTTTACTATAATAAAAAGTAAGATTATTTCATGTTTTTAATGACTAAATAATGGCCATGCCGCCAGAACAAGTGATTGATTTCCTTTTCCCTGTTCTTAAAGAATAGGAAGGTAATTTTTTGTGCAAAAATGATAATTGAGCAGAGATCAGAGATTCAGAAGTATAGAACTTGGTCAAACTGAGAGTTGGGTCAAGCGAGAATGTGGTAGAAATCGTTGTACCTGCAGAAAAGATGCATCATTAATCCTATTCATTAACGAAAGCATTCCTAGTTTGATTGCAAATAAAAATAAAAATAAAATTAAAAGACAACCTTAACCTTCTCTTCTAAGAATTAGTTAATAGGGTTATGCTGGCAATGTATAAGTAGATCTCAAATTTTGATGATATGAGGGTAACGTTTTATGGTAAGAGTCTTCACATGCTAGCTAGTTAGGTTGTCTGAAAGCAACAACACATCACTGTGAAGCCAAAATCCAAACAGCTTACTGATTCTGAGAAATACTGTATTGACTGAATAGTTACTGATTATTCAATAAAGGAAACACTTTTGATTTTTTAAAAAAAAAAAAAAAATGTTTTGGAAGGAGCAATCAATAATTATGATGCATCATACAAATCTTGTAGTAATGGGACATGCTAAGGAATCTTCATGTTCCTAAATAATAAATGTCAATTAATGCTATTATTTCATACTAATCCAAACACACACATCGTGACGGCTGATTTATTATTTATAAGGTGCAGTTTGGATAATGAAAAGATATAAGATATATAGTTTTAGGTTAAAGTTGAAAGTTGAATAAAATATTATTTTTTAATATTATTATTATTATTTTAAGATTTGAAAAAGTTGAGTTATTTATTATATTTTGTATAGAAATTTAAAAAAATTATAACGATGAGATGATATAAAATACTTTCAAGATTCAAACAAGGCCTAAATGTTAATTCAAGCATGTAAATATATTTTCTAGTTGGTCAAAAACTCATATAACTCATTATGTTGACACATGATAGCTTATATTTAAAAAAAAAAAAAAAGCTTTATTTGGCAGATATTATTGGAGAGTTTTTTTCTTAGCAAACAATATATGTGGACATGTCTTCATCATAGAACAATAATTATTTGGCAGCTATTATTAGAGTTTTTTTCTCACAACACAGACACATACACACACACACACACACACATATATATATATATATATACATATAACTTTTTTTTAAATTTATCTCATGACAATCAACTAATAAATTATGTCACTTAATTAAAAATAATTTTAATTTTATATAACTATTTTCATTAGAAATAAATACATAAAAAATGGTAAGTTGTATAATTTTCTCAACATAAAGTACTCATGTACTACTTATTAGTCACAACACTCGTTATAATAGAGCTGGGTGCACCTCCTCGCATAGGTCTATCATTTTCCATCAATGACGTTTCTCCATTTAAAGTATAATTAGCTAATTTAGCTCTATACAACAATCATAGGTAGGGGGAGTTTATCAACTAATATGGTCTAATAAGGTGATCCATCATATAAAGTACTTTTTATTATAAATAAATTTGACATATCTATTAAATCATATTAATTTATAAATTTTATTGTATAATATTTCTATTAAGCTCGTTTCTCTTTGTAGATAAGATGAGATGAGTTGAATTGAATTGAAAGTAAAGTTAAAGTTAAAAACTGAATAAAATATTATTAGAATATATTTTTTTAAATGTCATTTTTTTTAGAATTTGAAAAAGTTGAATTGTTTATTTTATTTTGTATGAAAATTTGAAAAAATTATAATGATTAGATGAGATTGTAGGAATTGTAAAAATAAAGGAGGTTAGACAAAGTAGTTATGTAAATAGGTTTCGTTAACACCAATTCATTTGAAAGAATTATTATTTGTCTTAGCATAGAAGAGATATATCTTGATTAATTGTTTAGTCTTTTTAATAATAAAAAATAGTGTTATAATCTAACATTGTAAATTATATTAAGAAAACTATATGTTTTGACATATTCAAAATGATAAATGACAAAACTTATAGATTTCGGAAGGAATTTTTATTGTTTTTGTTTTTTCTTTACAAAATTCATTTAAGTTAACATTAATGTTTTGTACAATCGTAAAGTATATAAATATTATATAATCACTTTAAAAAAGATAAAAATTTATTATTAATTTTTTTTTGGTAGATAATATATTTTATTCACTTTTTTTAAAATGATTACCCAATCAATTATAAATATAATTTCTCTTAAGTATAATAATGTATTGTAATCATTGAAATCTTATGAAATTAGACCTCATGGTTTCTCCACGACTACGAGTCCCCAGTTGATAGGCAAAAATGGTTTTTTTTTTTTTTGTTAAGATGAGAGAAAAATAAAAATTGCAAAACACAAAAATAAGCTTTTTTAATATATATTTTTAAGTAATAGTATATACAAATTCTAAATTTCAAAAATGTTTACCAGCCTTTTATAATAGAGCAATGCTAGAGAGCATCCACTTTGACATTCTCTATTACATTCATTTGAGGATGTAATATACTAATAAAGAAATGATATAAATATGCTCCAAATGATATATCCAAGTTTGTATAAACGTTTTATAAAAAAAAAATGATAAACACAATATTTTACACAACATATGTTATATAAGTGTTGTAAAATATATTGTGTATAATTCTAAGGAATAGCTCAATTGGTCAGGCCTTGGGTTTGCTCCCCAATGGTTACCAGTTCGAGTCCCCTTAGGACCACTGGAGGTTTACCTGGCTGTTAACTTCAGGGCCCCGTGGGATTAGTCGAGGTGCGTGCAAACTGGCCCGGACACCCATGGATATCAAAATATATATATATATATATATATATATATATATATATTGTGTATCACTTCTAACTGGGGAAAGGAAACTTCTGAACAAGTTCGTATAATCGTATGCATAAAATATCCAACAGCATCAAAATTTCTTACCCTGAAACGAGACTGCAGAAAAGGGTTGATGAAATACTAAACCAACAAAACAAGCAATTTCCCATTTGAAAAATGGGAACAACAATGATCGATGCAGCATCAGAATCCACTTGCAGCGTGCAATGGTAAGACAAAAATTATGAACAATATTGGCCCAGAACGTGAGATGAAATGAAATGATTTTTGAAAAAAGTTGAGTAATATTATTTTTTAATATTATTATTATTTTAATATTTGAAAAAAATTAAATTATTTATTATATCTTATGTAACAATTTAAGAAAATTATAATAATAAGATGAGATGAAATGGTTACCACACTAAATTCTTCTCAAAAAAGGGAACCCACTAACTAGTTAGCAATGAATGTAAATATGAAAAATCCAAGTAGTCTAATGAGGCAATCACAACCAGAAGTGCTGGCTATCCACTGTACCCAATCCATAATAAATTAGCAAGTCAGAATAAAAAATGCAATGTAACAGCCGCTGTGAACCAAGTACTATTTCTAAATCTTTAAGAAATTATAAACAAACTGATGTTGAAACAAAAGAAAACTGTAGATCACCTCCTAAGTTTATGCCCGGAGACATCCCTTATGTGCATGCATGTTGAAATAATAATGGAAAGGGATGGCTGCAGTATTATGCAACAAATGTGATTCACAAGATTTGCACTAAATATTTATATGCACAGGGGCATTTCACTTCATTTCTTAATCCTTTATTAATGTGTATACTGGCATGTTAGACCATATGCAATCACGATTATTCCTAAAGTTTTCGTATGATAATCAGGAACGGAGATAAAACAGGGAAATTTAAACCTGGTGGAAGAAATAAGACCATAAAACCCAAGGAGAATAAATATTTAGTTATGTAATACTGCTAACAAAAGGTAGGTATTACATGAAAAAGATGCAAAGCACGAACACCCAATTTTAGATCACAAAAACAGACCCAACGCAAGGACATGTCATTT
Organism: Platycarya longipes; assembly: GCA_036559045.1. Lineage (NCBI taxonomy): Eukaryota > Viridiplantae > Streptophyta > Magnoliopsida > Fagales > Juglandaceae > Platycarya > Platycarya longipes. Next base: position 733,724 of record CM071796.1, on the reverse strand, counting down.
ATTTAGAATAGTACTTGGGAAGTCCTTCACAGGCCTACTTGCAGGAGATAATACTACAATACTACTGCATGAACGGTTTTGGGAGCAGCAGTTCATCCTTGCAGACCAATAATACCTGCACAAAATTCCAAGGTGAGATTTAACATCATGCAAACAGAAGGTAAAAGACAAGACAAAAGGATATAGAAAAAACCGCAACTCAATTTTTTTCAGAGCAAATAGACAATATAAGCTATTTCCAAGAGAGCGGCTATTGAGAATATCTACAAATGCTAAAAAGAGGACACTTAAAGAGAACAGTAAGCCAAATGCCAAATGGGCTGTAAATTAGGTTCGAATTATGCATTGATTATACTTCAGGGTGATCTGGACAATTTACATACCACAAGCCACTCGGCCACCAGCATTTCCAGTGCTTTTGCTAAGCTCATGTCCCCCTACATATCAAAATAACTATATTAAGATAGAAGTGGCAATAACTGAATGAAAAAAATGGAATAAGTAGTTTAAAAAAAAAGTGAGAGAAATACTCTAGCCACAAAATGATTACTTAAAAATAATCATAAAAATTGATGTAGTTTGTTAAATTATAAAATTACTTTTATTATAAAGCTAATCTGACGAAAACGTCAGTTTGTGGAATTATTTTCGTGTAATCAATTTGTGGCTGTAGCACACCTGATTAAAAAAAAAAAAAGCAGCAAGTATCATGGAAAAATGGGAAACAGTAAGTATACAGCACCAATCTACAAGTACGGCAACAGGAAGAAACCAATCTAATACACCTTCAAAGAATAAATTGAAGCACTTAGAAAATGGAAAGAATTCAATTACGGAAATCCATATTTGAAATCAATTCAGAGCCTTTGGAAAGATCATCAAGGGGTGGTTAGGTCAGAAAACAAGCACCCCTTTCCAAATAATTGTTAAATTTTGCTAAAAGTATCGAACTTGAGGGTAACATCAGAATTTCAAACCTTTGACGACCTTGGAAAGGGATATCAAAAACTCAGTTTTCTATATTTACCCAAAATATCTCGAGCTTTAGCTTGAAGCGGTGACCTTTACCTCCACAAATACACACAAAAACAGAAAACAAAATAAAAGCCCTTACTCTTCTTATTTACCAAGTAAAACAATTGATCAAAACAGATACTTCAATTGTGACTTAGAATGAGTTACATATAACTGGCTCCAATCATGAATGGTTATACAGAAAATAAAAACTAAAACATAATAATTTCAAGCAGTGTGTTTCAAGAGTTTACCCCTGCCAAGATCATCCGGATCTCCATGGACAACAACAGCCCTTCCAATAATGGAATTTGGTCCGGAAAGTGGAATCTGCAAAATTGTAAAATGCATCAGTGAAAAGTAACTAAGTATATGTGCACAAGTAAAACTTAAACAGAAGATGAAACACCTGCTTGTCAATTTTTGTGAACTCCGCCATCCCTGCATGACAAGAGACATTATGTGTTAGTGCACCACTGAGTGTCAGAGCAAAATACAAACCTATCTTAAGCCTTCTTATCAGTAACTAACAGCAGAAACAATTGCCCCGCATATTATTTATTTCACAAGTTTTTTTTTTTGCCTGGAAGGTGACCCGTATTAACAATTGATGTTTGAGAAGGGTCTCTTAAAAAGGCTAACTCCTATGCCATTTCCCTCTTCTCTCCCTTCTCTTTACCAATCAAATAAAATTAAAAAAAAAAAAAAAGGGAAATCACAATATCAGTTAACTAACAGCAGAAACAATTGCCCCGCATATTATTTTTTTTGTTAAGTATTTTTTTCGTAAGTACTTTTTTTGTTTTTTGGTAGAAGGCTGTAGGCACCATTAAACGCAAACTGCTGGGAAATCAAAGCAGCTTGCCTGGAAGGTGACCCGTATTAACAATTGATGTTTGAGAAGGGTCTCTTAAAAAGGCTAAATCCTATGCCATTTCCCTCCTCTCCCTTCTCTTTACCAATCAAATAAAATTAAAAAAAAAAAATGGAAAACGCAATATTAACCTGTCATAGAAACAATTGCCCCACATATTATTTTTTGGTAAGTCTTTTTGTTTTTTTTTGTTTTGGTAGAAGGCTGTAGGCACCATTAGATGCAAACTGCTGGGAAATCAAAGCAGCTTACCTGGAAGGTGACACGTATTAACAATTGATGTTTGAGAAGGGTCCTTAAAAAGGCTAAATCCTATGCCATTTCCCTCTTCTCTCCCTTCTCTTTACCAATCAAATAAAATTAAAAAAAAAAAAATCGAAAAAGCAATATTAACCTGTCATAGGAGCTGTGAATTCCCTTGAAAAAATATTTCGAGAGTGAAGGTTCCTTCCAAAGTGGCCCTTTTCAGTTGGGTGGTATCCCTTGACAAAGTTTTGAAAACTGATAATCTTGGGAGGAAAGGTATGAACATAGATGATTGGTGTGGAAGATGATCCCTTCTATCCCTTCATGTCTCATGTGGGAGAACTTAGGGTTTTTTCTTAAGGACTTTGTGTTTGTGAGCTAAAACTCTTGTAATGGATGATGTTAACTTTCAGAACTTGTTTTAGATTTTCTTTTGTTTTTAGAGAGAGATAGGCATTTCCTTTGTATACATCCCATGTACTTCATCCCATGTACTTGGACTTTGCCTATTCTTGGGAATAAAGTTTCTTATCACTTATAAAAAAAGAAAGAAAAAAGACTAAAAACAGAATGTGAGAAGTTCGGTAAGCAGGTAAGCAGATTGTTGACGGAAATCGATGGGATCTCACAATGACTGGCCAGTTAACTTCTCTGAGCCACTTGATTTAGCTACAGCTGCTGTGGCAAGTCAAGATCAAGGGTACTGATTGAAGTGTTCACCTTTCCCTAGGTACATGTAGCGAGTAGCCTTCCCCAACAAATATAAAAATCACAGATAAATGAAAAATACTTGGTTGCAATGGAGTTAAGGTAGAGTAAAATAAACAGGACGGCGGCTATAGTAGATGACTCAGGGAAGAAAAATGGGAGATAGAACTAGGAACTTAACACTAGCTACCGCTGGCTTTTTATATAAAGTTGGGTGGGCAAGAAAGAGCTAATCCTGAAAGTTGGGTTACTCCCCTGAATATTAAAGAACATGATAGAGTCCATCGATTGGGAAGCTGTCAATGAATGACGAAGGCAATAGAGGTAAACACAGCACATACCATCATCACCAACTGTGACATTTCCAATATCACCAGCATGCCGATTCTCATCCTCAGGAGCACCGTGCTCTTTGCCAGCAGGATTGAAATGTGGTCCTGTAAGCAGGTAGATTAAAATTAAAATTAAATCCAAAACGGGATTAATGAGGATCAAAGTGGGGTTTGCTCTTGGACTGGATGCTTTAGATACGAAGAAACAAACATAAACTCTTTGGACTATACCAGTTGACATGCAACCATTTGTTGTGTCCCCAAGTGCATGAACATGGAAGCCATGGAGACCAGGCTTAAGGCCAGAAATATTTCCAGTTACTGTTGTAGAGCCTGAAAATTTTGCAACAAAAATGTCTTTTAAAATGTGAAAAATAGGCATCTACACTTGCTGGATGATCAGACAGGATTTCCAAGTTACCATCAGCTTCTTCGCTGAAGTAGATAGTCCCACTGACACCCTCATTGCTGCCAAGAACAGCCACAGCCTTCACCATCGTTTAATGTGATCTAAATGAAACAGCTTATTAGAACTATATTATATAAGACGAACTCAAAATGGAAAAAGGAGAAGAGACAAAGATCGATAACAATACAACTAACAAAAAAGTCCACTAGAACATAATAAAAAATGTTGGATCAATCAAAGTATGCTCTCGGCTATGGTAATTGGATTCTTAAATCCGTCCCTTCCAATGATGTTCAGATAGCCATAAAGGAGGTGCTTTTCCCAATATGCAAGATAATCCAACTCTTGACTGCTCATTTCTTTTTGCCGTAAACTCGATTCCATAAAACTCAAACGAGAATTCATATTCAAATAATAGCTAGAAAGCTCGATTCCCAAGAACAAATTTAAATTTAGATTATATATCCAAAAGGCCCAATCGAGGGGAATATTCATTTTTTCCTACTCAGAAACCGCGGTAAATGCAAGATATTACGAGTCGAGGTCATATATGAGTTTGGAATTAAATCCCCACTCCAAGCTACCGGATAACATAACTTGCATGGGCAGAGAGGATGAAACTGACACATCTAAAATCGAAGTCTGAAAAAGATTACCCATTATCATTTCTCTATAAATTTCCCCGAACTTCTCAACATTCAACCAAAGAGTACAACAAATACTATACAAAATCAAATGGCAAGCAAAGATCATCATTATGTAACACACCTAACGCAAGACCCGATGCTAACTGTGAAGAAGAACACTTCGCAAACTTAAGCACATACTACATACTACGTATGTGGAAGTATTTAACTTCCTGAATAGTCGAATCGCCCCCCAAAAATAGAGTACTTCCAAGAAAAGGAGCAACCTTTATTACGATCAGATGAAAATAAACAAACCCTAGACCGTGAAAGAACAATATCTACCCATGAGATAAGAAATCAGAAGTGGAAAAGAAAAAAGACAGGGAAATAGAAAATTTCGAAGCTCACCCCAGAACACCCCTTGAGAGCTCAAAAGAGAGAATAGAAGAAACAAGGGTGAGAGAGCTGGGGAAGAACAGTCTGAACCAAAGCTGAAATCAGGAAGACCCGTAGAGAGAGAAAAAAAAAAAGGGCTAGTGAGGAAGCAGTGGGCCGGTTTGGATCATGGATGAGTTACTCTCCTTGATCTTAAATTTATGAAAAAATTTTGGATTTTTATTTATATAAATAATATTTATAATGTGAATAGTAAAAAATATTATTTATGTGAATAAGATTTGCATCCAACAGTTCCCTAAATTTATTATTATATTTTTTAAAATTTTTATATAAAATATAAATTTTAATACAAATTTTTTTAAAAAAATTAATATACATTTTTTAAATTTTGATTCAATTTTTTTTAATAATGTTTGGATTTTGTTCTTTTATAAATATAATATTTGTAACTTCTAAATTCCTGATTGTAACTTGAATTTTTCTTCATTATAAATGAGTGTTATTAATAAATTTAAAATACTATCATCTTTTTATAAAATAATACTTAGACTACATATGCAATAATCCACAATATGGCCCACACAATAGGAAAATCGTTAGGAATATAGTAAAAATAATTAAATCTTTATTTTTTCATTAGTTAAAAATAATTTAAGATAGAGTTTCGTTGCCGAGTAAGTTAAGAGGTTTTCTTTGTATAGACAGAATTAGTCTTCCTTATTTGATGATTTCATCATGACTCATGAGGTACATTTAATTGCAGTTGCATGCGCTGATCTTTACTTCAGGTTGTTGCTAAGGGTTGTCTTTTTCTTGTTGGTATTAATGAGTTTTTTGGTACTTTGGAAGTGGTTTGGCGTCTAGAGTTTTTTTTTTTTTTTTAATAATGTTTGAATTGTGGTCTTTTATGAATAATATTTGTAACTCCCAAATTTATGATTGTAATTATGATTTTTCTTCATTATAAATAATTAAAGTACCATCATCTTTTTATAAAAAAAAATACTTAGACTACATATGCAATAATCCAAGATGGCCTACACAATAGGAAAGTCGTTAGGAATTTAGTAAAAATAGTTAAATCTTTATTTTTCCATTAGTTAAAATTTTTATAATAAAAAAATAAATTCCCAAAATGAAAAATTGTAAAATATATTTACTTTTATAATATCCAACACTTTTTGTACATAACGCAACTACTCAAAATTATATCGCAGGCATGCAACGACTTTTTGGTTTGATGGGTGATTGTCAACTGCAACCAAAACCACAAAAAAAAAGTCTTTAGTTTTTGGTCGTGATCTGCTCGTTTCTCTCCCTACTCATTCTTCACATTGACTGCTATATAGCAGGCTTAGCAGCCATTTTACCGTATGCGCTGCTCCAAAAGTTAGACTTGCGAACAGTGATCCTTGGCTTTTAAAATCGGTTCCATTGATGAGCTTCATTGCTTTGCAGTAGTCTTGATATTTCAGAGCAGCAAATTAAGAGAGGTAAGTACGTGCTTCTAATTTTGTCCATCTCTATAACTTGCTTTTCTTCTCATGAAATTTATTGTAGTGATGATCACCAGATTTTAATATATCCGTTGAGTCCTTTAAATAAAATGAAAAAAACAGTATGCTTTTCATCGATTGGGCTATTAAGTTTTTCTAGATTACTTTAAAACTCGAATTTGTTTTTTGTTTTCTATGTATAGTGATACCTTGATTGACCCGTGTTAAACTGATCGCAAAAACCACAAAAAGAGTACTACTTTAGACCGTTGCCTCAGTACAGTTCCCATGGGTGAACATATATATGAGTTACATGGATTTGTTGGTACAAATCGTGTTTGCAGAGAGATGAACTTGTACTGAGACGTTTAGGGGAGTCGTCTTTGTTGCATTCCTCATAGCTCGTTAATTACTAGTACTGAAATACTTTCACCAACTTCTTCTTCCTGGCAGGGAAATCCTGATATCAGGCTTCATCCATGCAGTACCATTCCCCAGCCCCATAGGCAGACTCATTTCCAGATCTAGTTTGTGAATATATTTATATATATATATATGTGTGTGTGTGTGTGTGTGTGTTTGTGTTTTTTATGCCTACTTTTAATGTCAATTTAAATTATTTGTCTCTATAACATAAGTAAATATCCAAGCAGAAGCTCGATCAACTTTTTTTGTGTAATGCAATAAATGATCATGAACTTGGTTCTATGATCATGAACTTGGTTCTATGATCCAGTCGGCATTTTTTTCTAGTTCCTCAACCACACCTATTTCCCCATGGGAGTCCCAATAGTGATTTTTCTAATATGCTGAACCTTTGCTTCGTTAATGCCGGTGTATATTGCAGTGGCCACACCTTGATTTGAATTTTGACTTATAATGAAGTTGGTTATAACAAAAACCAGAGATCCATCCTCTGATTTGTATTCTGCTGCAGTAGTACTTCTACTTCATGTGCGTCTCACAGCTACATCAAAAAAGTTAGCAAATAATGGCCCTTTGGTATAGCTTTCCAATTCAAAGGGTTATTCAGCTGCTTATTGTCCCCAAGCGTTACAATATTCTTTGAAATTCTTTAAGGACACCATCAACAAATTTTCTCAAGTTTGGATTGATGGAATTAATCATGCACAATTTTATTTCTCGAAACCATATATTGTCCATGGCAATAATAGCAAAAAGTTGAAACTGGAACTCTTCAAGTGAAGGGATGTTGAAGGAATTTGAAGGGGTTAATAAGCACTTTAACCAAGTAACAATCCGTAGAGCTGCAAAACAGAAACTGTCCAGGGACCAAGGAGATTGTCTCCATGGAATTCTAGAGAAAGGACCTTTAGAAACAAATGAGTTGGAGTTTCTTCCTCCTAATTGCATATAGGACAAAATGTGTGACTCTCGCTATGGAAAAGTAATTTTTTTCTTGGAGCATATTTTCATTATATATTTCGAATTCTAGTGTTTATAATTCTGCCATCAGCTTGATTTCTGAATTACACACTTTGAATCTGCAGAGCTACTCTGGATTGAAGGGCAAGACTAAGAATTGATAGAGTACTTGTGAAAGTCAAGTTCTGTACCGTGCTATCTATATTGGTGTATATGATCAAGTGCTGAACCTGGTTCATTCGTATGTTGTTCTTCATACTCCATGCATGGTCATTTCGCCATCTGACTTTATTGCACTAGACTCCCCAAGAGAGATCTATCTTGTTTTCATATTTTTCTTAGTTCCGTCTGTCCTTTGCCTAATTTGCTTTTAAACCTCATTCTAGAGACCCATTCCATCCAATCCATCATTATTCCAAAGGGAGCTAGCTAGTCTTCTTTCTTTGTTTTTTTTCCCTTTCCGTTGCATTCTTTTGTAGAAGGGATTTTTGTTTTTGTTTGATAAAAGAAAGGGTCAGCAGTAAGAAAGGAGTTACAAAAGAAAAAAAAAATGGAGATTCCTGTCGAAATTGCAGCAAAAATGGCCGAGTACACGGTAGCACCAGTTGGACAGTGGCTAGGTTATTCGTTTCGCTACAGCAGCAACATTGCGAAGATGAAGAATTCGGAAGAGAATTTGCGGCTTGCTAGAGATAGGGTGCAACATTCGATTGATGCTGCTGTCAGAAACGGTGAAGAAATTGAAGCTGATGTTAAGAAGTGGTTAACGGAGGTTGATGAGATTACAGAACTGGCAAAGAAAGTTGTTGAAGGCGAAGAAGAAGCGAAGATGAGGTGCTCTATAGAGGTGTGCCTGAGCTTGAAGCTAAGACATCAGCTAAGTCGGAAGGCCACAAAGATAATGAAACTTGTAGGCGAAGCCTTTGAAAATGCAGGAAAATTTGAAGGAAAAATTTCATACCGTCCTGCTCCACAAGGGATAGTGACTACGAGATACATGGATTGCATGGAGTTTGTGTCAAGAATGCCAACTGTGAAAGGACTTAAGGATGCACTCGGAGATGCTAATATCAACTTGATTGGTTTATGGGGGATGCCTGGTGTGGGAAAGACTACATTGATGAGAGAAATTGACAGGCAAGTCAAGGAAGATAAACTATTCGATGAGGTGGCTTGGGCAGATGTGACGCAGAGCCCAGACCTAGAACGAATTCAAGGAGAAATCGCAGACATGCTAGGTCTCAAGCTTGATGCGAAGACAGTGCGCGGAAACGCTATTCGTCTACGGGAGAGGTTAACAACAAAAGAAAAAAGGATACTTGTTATCCTAGATGATATATGGGATAAACTTGATTTGGAAGCAATAGGAATTGATCCTTATAAGGGATGTAAAGTAGTGCTGGTATCCAGACAACGCGATTTATTATCTTGTGAAATGGGTACCCAGAAGGATTTTGGAATCGAAGTGTTACCCGAAAAAGAAGCATGGGAATTATTTGAGAAGATGGCGGCTGATTCTCTTAAAGAACCCAATTTACGATCTATAGCAACTGAGGTAGCTAAAGAGTGTCATGGTTTGCCTATTGCACTTGCAACAGTTTCTAAGGCATTAAATAATAAGGATTTATGTGAATGGAAAGATGCCTTACACCAACTACGGCACCCTGCAGCTTCCGAACATCTCACAAGAATGCAGTCAACTATAAACTCTTGTATAGAGTTGAGTTATAGACATCTTGAAAGTCCGGAGATTCAATATTTATTTTTGCACTGTGCTGGAACGGGTTTCTGCATTGACCGTCAGGACTTGTTGAAGTATTGTTATGGTTTGGGTCTATTTCCTGGAATTAACACATTGGAAGATGCGAGAAATAGACTATATACACAGTTACGTAACTTGAAAGACTCTTGTCTGTTGCAAGTTTGTCCTCACAAATCTGATGGTCATTACCATATGCACGACGTTGTTCGTGATGTTGCTACGTTAATTGCTTCAAAGGGTGATATGCTTTTCTTGATAGATGATGAAGGGCTCAATGAATGGCCAAATATGGATGCACTAAAAAGATGCAAGGCATTTTCTATTCGTGGTGGAGATATTCATCAACTTCCAAATGAACTGGATTGTCCTGAATTAAGATTCCTTTGTGTCAATGGCAGAGATCATTCTTTACAAATCTCAGACACTTTCTTTCGAGGGATGGAAAAGCTCAAAGTGTTGGATTTGACGGACTTCAAACTTTCAGCATTGCCTTCGTCACTTCTTCTTCTTAGAAACCTACAAACATTGTGTCTTGATTACTGTGAGTTGGGAGACATATCTGTGATTGGAGAACTTAAGAATTTAGTAGTTTTTAGTCTTTTACATTCTGACATTTCAACATTGCCAAGAGAAATAGGCTTGTTGAGTCGTCTGCGGTTGTTGGATCTGACCGGTTGTTCCAAACTTGAAGTGATTCCACCTAATGTCCTATCTAGCTTGGTGGATTTAGAAGAACTTTATATGAAAAATAGCTTTGTTCAATGGGTGACGGAAGGACCCTACACTGAAAGATCAAACAATGCTAACCTTGCCGAGCTAAAGTATATGTCACGTTTGACTACTCTGGAAATACATATCCGAGATGTCTCCATGCTTCCAAAATATCTGCGGTTTGGAAAATTAGAAAGATACAAGATATCGGTTGGAGACATATGGGACTGGTCTGATAAGCATGATTACTCAAGAACGTTAAAACTCAAGCTGAAGACAAGCTTTCAATCAGAGGTTGGAATTAAAATGTTGCTGAAGAAAACAGAATGTCTTTATTTAGATGAGTTAAAGGGTGTTATGAGTGTTGTACATGAATTAGATCCAGTAGGTTTTCAACAACTGAAGCATCTTCATATACAAAATAATGATGATATCAAATATATCATTATTAGCTCTCCGATGCATATCTCGAGTACCATTTCCTTTCCAGCCTTGGAGACATTTATTCTAAAAAATATGACTGGTTTGGAAGATATTTGTCGTGGCCAACTTCATTCAACATCCTTTCATAACTTGAGAGTGTTAAAAGTTGAAAATTGTGAGAAACTGAAATTTGCCTTCCCATTATCCGTAGCAAGGGGCCTTTCAAAGCTCGAAGAATTGCAGATAAGAGAATGCAGTAACATGGGTGCAATAGTCGTGAAAGAAGAATGCGAAATAGAAGACATGGATACGATCTTTTTCCCTAAACTGCATCGCTTGGAACTAGAGCATCTTCCAAAGCTTATTAGCTTCTTAAGAACAAAAAATTCATTCACAACTGAAGCTGGAGAAATCGTTTCGGAGGGCACACTTGATTTTCACATGCCAATTCTACACGAACAGGTATGCTAATGTTTATTTTCCAAAATAACAATTCCACACTCACAGCATGTGTCAAAGAATAATGCTGCAAACCGCAATTCCGTTTTAATCTGGTCATTTTCTCAAGGCTCTAAAGGAAGAACCAAAAAGAAAAAATAAAGTTTTGAAAATTTTGTTGCAGGTTGTGTTCCCCAACTTGGAACTATTGAAACTATCATCAGTAGACTTGGGAGAGGCAAAGCACAATCAACATGGGGCAAGGTTGTCTTGTAGATTAACAAACATGGAAGCAATCATGCCGAGGTTTCCGAATTTGTCATTCTTGGATGTGCAGGGCTCTTGTAATATAAAATATTTGCTGTCATTCTCTACAGCTAGAGTTATGGTGCATCTCAAACATCTTCACATATCTGAATGTACGGCTATGGAAGAGGTCTTAGTCCCAGAAGAAATTGCAGCTGCAGGAGAAATTACGAAGGAGGTATTCCCTCGACTTGAATGCCTGGTGCTAATAGATCTTCCGAGCCTCAAAAGATTCTGCGTAGGGCGTAACATCCAATTTCCATCCTTGGAGAAGCTGTGGATAGAGCATTGCCCTAAATTAGTGACATTTATATTCAATCCTGCTAATTCAGGCGCAACAACCTGCCAGGAGATCATTCAAATCAATGCAGATGAGAGACCTGCAACTGTTATGCAACCTCTCTTCAATGTAGAGGTAATATCTGGCTCTTTTGTTTTTTCTTTTTCGATTAATTGTTTGGTTTATGGAGCTTGGTTTATTTTCTTGCATCGTTTTTCATAACATAAATATAGTTTTGGATCCTGGCTACTTATTAGACCTCCATTACGTGAGATATTATGGTCAGGTATATTATATCATTGATATATGGGATTGACGTTGCAGATTGCATTCCCTTGTTTGAAGAAATTGAAAATCCGTCGCATGGATTACCTAAAACTCATTTGGCAGAACCAATTTGCGGGAAACTCCTTTTGCAATCTACAAGTAATAGAAGTTGAACTTTGTGAAAACCTTGTGAGCATCTTTCAATCTGATATGCTGACAAGATTCCAGAGTGTAGTGGAACTTTTCGTAATTGATTGCACCTCACTACAGCAAGTATTTGAGCTGCAAGAGCTAAATGTTAATGAAAATCAAGCTGTAACAACCATATCTCTGAAAGACTTGTGGTTGGCTCGTCTTCCACAAATGAAGCATGTATGGAGTAAAGACCCCAAAGCAGTTTTCAGCTTTAAAAATCTAAAACGAATACATGCTGATGGATGTGAGAGTTTGAGAAGTTTCTTTCCAGCCTCTGTTGCTAAAAGTCTCATGCAATTGGAGCGTCTTGAGATAATAGATTGTGGGGTGGAGGAGATTGTTGAAGGTGAAGGGGGATCAGAAGATGCAATAGAAAGGTTTGTGTTCCCTCAAGTAACTATCCTAAAACTTGTGAGGCTACCACGACTCAAGTGGTTTTACCCAGGAGTGCATACTTTAGAATGCTCGATGCTAAAAGAGATGTGGGTGAAAGGATGCCAGAAAGTTGACATATTTGCTTATGGACTTCTGAGCTTTCGAGAAACACTTCGAGAGAGCCCGCATGAGATCTCCACTCAGCAACCCCTTTTCTTGGTTCATGAGGTAAAAAAAAGGCTTAACTAATCTGTCATGATTGAGGTAGAAGTCTTAGAACTGATATTGTTTCTAAACCTAACTAGTTGTAATAGTTGAAGTTATTGAATTTGCGAATGGAAATATGTTTCCATTACATATAGCAAGAAAAGTATACTAAAGCGCCATAAATTTGGGCAAAATTTACCAGCATCAAACTTGACAATGAATTAAAATGTCATATTTTGTCACAAGCATTCAACTTCAAATATAACCACTGAAAGAAACTTATAAGCCACATTTGTAATCCTGACATCCCTTAGATCTAATGAGAAGACGCTACTCTTTTTGCCAATCAGCTTTTATTTGTCTAGATCTAATACGAGAGACAGAAATATGGCTGGGTGTCTAAGGAAACTTGAGGAATGGGGGGAAAAAAACAGAGGAAATGCTTGTAGATATATAGATAGCAGTTTCTGAATACTCCAAATTTGTCATAGTTTCCAACAAGATTTTCAGCCAACACAGAGAAAATCTAAAAGAAACAGTGTGAAAAAATAGTTCGGTAAATGTAAAGATTAACTGAATTATCAAGAAATACTGCTTGCTTGTTGTAGCTTTGGTTTGTCAAAATCTGGTGTAGCATCTGTAGAGGGCTGTGGCGCATGACCGTCAATTTCTGTTTGGCATTTCATTTCGGTTTCCAACACTTCAGCAACTGGAATGAATTCACAGGTAGCATTCCCAAGCTTGGAGACATTAGTAATTTCACATATGGATAACTTGATAACCATATGGCACGACCAAGTCGCAGCGGATTCCTTTTGCAGCTTTCAAAATCTACGTGAAATTTATGTCGATGAATGTGAGAGCTTGAAAAGTTTCTTTCCAGCAGTCTCTGTGGCTACAAGTCTCACGCTATTGGAGGATCTTCATGTACTCAATTGTGGGATTGAGGAAATTGTCGCAAGAGGTGGAGAAGAAGCAACGCCAAGGTTTGTGTTCCCTCGTATGACTACACTACATCTTGAAGGGCTGCCAAAACTCAAGTGGTTTTATCCAGGAGTGCATACTTCAGAATGGCCATCATTGAAAAAAATATTGGTGACAGGATGTTCAAAAGTTGAGATATTTGCTTCAGAATATATGAGATTTCAAGAGGCACTTGAAGAAAGTCAACAAAGCAAGATTTCAAGTGACCAATCCCTTTTCTTGGTTGATCAAGATCAGGTAATTATAGCCTCAACTAGTACTCTTTTTAAGATGTTCACATTTGAGTAGTAGGTGTAACTATAATATGTTATATTGATTTATGTGAAGTTATGATGCATGCTTAGATTCGTCACTATTTTGACACCTATTGTATGATTCCTACTTCTACAGGTCGCATTCCCTAGTTTGGAAATGCTGATAATCTCCCACATGGATGACATGAAAGTTATATGGAATACCCAACTCGCAGCAGATTCCTTTTGCAAACTTCGGACCATGAAAGTTAAATCTTGCGCAAATCTCAATAGCATCTTTCCGTTTAAGATGGTTAAAGTCTTTCAGTGTCTCGAGTCGGTGAATGTAGTCGGTTGCGGTTCTCTAAAACAAGTGTTTGACCTACAAGGTCCAAGTTTTCAAGAAACAACTGCTGTAACAGTGACGCAATTGAAGAAATTATATTTGAGTGATCTACCAAAGCTGAAGCACATATCGAATAAGGACCCCCTTGATATCTTGAGCTTTCAAAATCTACGTGATGTAAGTGCCAAGGGGTGTGAGAGCATGGAATGTCTATTTCCAGCTTCAATGGCCAGAACTCTCACGGAATTGGAATCTCTTAAGGTAATTGACTGCGGGGTTGAGGTCAGTGCTAAGAAGGAAGAAGCAGAAGGGAGACTTATGTTCCCTAAACTAACTTCTCTGGAACTCGGGAGATTGCCAAAACTCAAGTGGATTTCCCCCGGGGCACATAATTTGGAATGGCCAGAGTTGAAAGAATTGAAAGCGTGGGGATGTGATCAAGTGAGCATATTTGCTTCTAAATTCTCGACATTTCAAGAAACAAGTGAACAGTGTATACCTGAGAGTTGCATTCAACAACCTCTTTTCTTGGTTGAAGAGGTCAGATGCCAATCAACTAATTCTTTGAAATAGCACGAGTCCCGTAATGCATAGTTCTCTAGAAAATTGCATGCTATAACTTCCATTTTTTTTTTCCAGGGTACATTCCCGAAATTGGAGGCTTTGAAATTGGACCTTCAACACACAACTTGGTGTGACCAGTTTGTGGTAGAGTCCTTCTGCAAGTTAAAAGTTCTAGAGATGGAATGGAACCAGAATACATCAATTGTTTCTCTATCTAATTTACTAAAAAGTTTACAAAATCTGGAGAAACTTCTTGTGAGTGGTAATTATTGGCAAGACATATTCCCATATGAAGAAATTATTGGCCCAGGAAAGCATGCTAGGATACTCCCACGACTAAAAGAACTTAAGGTGTTTGAAGCACCCATGCTGACACATTTGTGGAAAGAAGATGTCCACGAATCTCTAGTTTTTCATAAAGTACTGGAAATTCTAGCAGTGTCAGAATGTCACAAATTGACAAGTTTAGTGCCATCCTCAGCATGTTTCAACAATTTGAAAGATCTAGAGATATTGAGTTGCAATGGATTGATCAATTTAATAACATACACAACAGCCAAAAGCTTGGTGCAGCTCAGAAAAATGAGTGTAGGTTCATGCGAAGGATTAACAGAAATTGTGGCAAGGGGGGATGATCAAGCCAAAGTGGTGATTAACTTCAGCAAATTGACTTGCTTAAAATTGAATTGCTTACCAAGCTTCACAAGCTTTTGTTCGGGAAGCTATTCTATCATGTTCCCATATTTGGAGGAAGTAATTGTGGGAGAATGCCCTGTGATGAAAACTTTTTGTCACGGAGTCCTAATCACACCAAAGCTAAAACGTGTACAAGTAACAAGAGGAGAGAAATCAAATACCTATTGGAAGCATGACCTGAATAGCACCATACATTCGCTTTGGAAGGACAAACCAGTTTGATAGCCAGCAAGCAGTCTATAAGAAGAAAGGCAAGTATATTAATTAACACGTTTCATATTTTCAGCACCACTAATTTGATTTCTAATTCATAATCAAATATTGTAATATTGTGAATTTGGACACTTATGGTAAATCAAGCAGCAAACATATATTTATATCTTTCCCCCACTTTTGGGGCATGGGAGCCGGTGCACCTTTCAGTCCTCTTATTTTTTGGCTCACTGGGTACACCTTTTTTTTTTTCTAAATAGATATTATTTAGACGATTGATTATTCTTGAAGATTAAGAAATATATATTTGTTGACTTTTTTTATTCTTAAATTTGTTGCAGAAACGTTCGGGGTTGCTGCCTGCACTGCTTGAGCCTACAGGCAATTCGAGGCAAATTAGATCTTATTATGGTATATTCTTTGAACAAAAATGCTAGAAACAGTTCCAAGATATATAAATCTCATGTAAGTTATGGTATATTCTTTGAGAATAAAACATACATTCAACATGCATGTTTTGTCAAAGAAAATAGCCAATATCTATGTTGCAGTAATTTTTACATTAATATTATTAATTAAGCATATAGTTTGGTGGGTTATTGTGGTTGTATACTCTGCACTCAAGTGAGTTACAATATGGATATGTACACTCTGAATAGTAAGAAAGAAATGTGAAACTTGGTTGGTTGCTTTTAAAGAAAGTTCAAAAAATAAAAGTCATAGCACAGCTGTGGAACTCTCACTTTTCTCAAACGAATATATAATTTTCAGCCTTCCTGAAGGATTTTTTAACACGTTGCAAGAAGATCACATGCTAGTTTTTGTCAAAGCCTTTTTTTTATTTCTTTTGTTTTTTTGGTAGTGTTATGTTTGTTGCAGGCCTGGAAATAATTTTGCTTTGGTGTTTTCGTTTTTCCAAGTTTTTGAACTTTTACTTTTACCAATTTAGTTGAATCAGAATATCTGAAGAATGTTGGAAATATTTCCAAATAATATAGATTATATTTATCATTCATAAGGGATTTAGTTTTGGAAGTTTATAAGGAAAGTTGATTAGCCATTGCTTATGTTTATAATAAATAGGATCATTGCATTTAACAAAAGCCTTTGATTGGCTTAGTGGTATTGAGGCTCCATAGATTTGCCCACGGGATGGGTTTGAGCCATGACTCCCTCAAATGAAGGGTTTTGGTTGATTCATTGAAGGGTCATGCGGGGCTCAAAGCAGTGGCGGAGCCAGCAATATTTTTTTAGAGGGGGTCAATTTTTTTATCAACACGATGTTTATATAAAATATAAAAAATATTATAAAATCATAAAATTTATATAAAATTAAATTTAGATAATATGTCAAATAAAGTGAAAACGTAACTTAATATTTGTTTTAGAGAGTAATATTCATTTATTATTATTTTTGTAAATATAAAATATTTAAAATTTATTT
This sequence comes from Platycarya longipes, assembly GCA_036559045.1. Classification (NCBI taxonomy): domain Eukaryota; kingdom Viridiplantae; phylum Streptophyta; class Magnoliopsida; order Fagales; family Juglandaceae; genus Platycarya; species Platycarya longipes. The sequence continues at coordinate 716,787 of CM071796.1, read as the reverse complement.
TCTTCGTAAATATTATCAAATGATTTTTTAAAATGCCATTTTTTATTCTAATATCTAAGTTAGTCAATCAAATTTAATGTAAAATCTATCTTTTTTAATGTCACATTAAGCATAAATTTTTTCTTACTTAATAAAATTTAGAGAATAAATTACCTCTATTATTTTTCATATAAATCATGATCAATCTTAAATAATTTTTCTAGTATTTTTATTTTAAATTTTATATTAAGAAACTCAATATTCTTGGATAATATAAAATTGGAGTAAATGTTAATAATTTATTGTTTAATTTAATTTTAGTGTAGCCACATTCTAGAAAATAGATCATATATAGAAATTATACAAAATCTAAGGATTATAGGAAATAAATTAGAAATAGACATTTTTATGTGCACTAAAATTTTATAAAATCTTAGAAAATATATGGGGAATAAGAAAATTAAAATTTTGGGGGGGAGGGGGGGATTTCTATATATATATATATATATATGAAATTATGAATAAAATTTAGGGATTATGTTAAATTTTTAAAAAAATTAAGAGCTAGTTAGAAATTTAAAAATGTTTTGGGGGGGGGGGGGAGGGGGGGGGGGGGGGCCGCCCCCCCTGCCCTAAGGCAGGTCCGCCACTGGCTCAAAGGATGCGACCTCAGGCATGGCGTGCGCACCATCAATGTGCGGCGTGCGCTAGGAAATCGGAAAATAAAATATGCCAAAAGTCGGTTTCAAATCCATGCAAGAAGAGTGGAAGTTAACCAGCATGACCGATAAGTCCAATTTATGTGTTGGTTGGCAACAGGTTTAGTATATATACCGGTTCATATTAGATTACAGAAAATGAGAACTTATGTGCTGGTTAAGAAGTAAAAAAATTTTAATTCACATATTTTAATCCTCTATAAATAAACCATTGCCACGTGAATTTTATGAATTCAAGAAGGCAATTTCAAGATCTCTCTGTATTAAAAACTTTTTATTTCTTCAAAATTTAACATTAAGGTCTATTCATTTGACAAAAAATAGACTTATAATCTTTTAGTTGAATAATAAAATTTAAGGATATTTGAGATTTAAATTTGTTTCTGCATAATACAGTTAGACAAATAAATTTGTTTTGAGCTTAATTGTATCTTAGAGACAAATTTACTTGTAACCCATATACATATTGTTATTAGTGAAAATGAATATTATCTTAAGGAAAGCAACATTCGTAACACGACTTGAATCAAACTTTTCTCTCGTTATATTTGTTTTGCAGCACTTTGCACGAACAAAGAATTGGATGCAAATCCATTGAGCCTTGATAAAAAATGACCAGTTGACTAAACGCTTCTGGTTAATAGAAAACAAAGAAAAAGCTTTTTATTGGCAACGTGCTTGCTGGGAAACATCTTGATCCGGCAGCCTCTTGGTTTGTGGAATATGGAACAGGAAAAAAAAAACCGAGGAAGCAGAGACTCTTGCAGAGGCAACTACCGAACCAGAGTCTTACATGAAGGAACAAGAAGATAACAAAAACAAATCAGACTCTCCTGTCGAGGCACCTATGAAACCAGATTATAAAAAGAAGGAAACAGAGGCATCTACTGGACCAGAGTCATCAAAAAAGAAAACTTCGAAATCATTAAAGGCTGAATCAAAAATTGCAAAGATGCCTCTTGGTAGTAAATTTTTGAACTCCAAAAAAGATAAAGGTGGTCCACAGGCTCAATGGAAACAAAGAAAGAATAATAAGCATGTAATGGAGTGTAACATAGAAAGCAGCAATTGTGGAGGAGAGGTTAAAAAGATAAATTCTATAGAAGAAGGTAATGAGAAGAACGTTAATGATGAAGAACATAAGGAGAAGAGTCATCAGCCGGAAAATAACCAAGAGAAAAAGATCATTGAGTTGGAAAATCACAAACAAAAAGAGAGAAACGAAGGAAGTCATCGTAAGTCAGACGGTGGTACTGAGAGTCGATAGAACAAAGAAAATCATGATGGCACAAAGAAGAGCCAACGTGATGAGAAGAATAAAGAAAAACTCAGTGGTTTGATATTCATGTGCAATGCAAAGAGCAAGTCAGATTGTTTTCGCTGTCGCGTAATGGGTATTACACAAGTAAAAAGGATGTTGTGATGGGTATCAAAGCTGGGATTAGACTTTTTCTCTATGATTTTGATTGAAACTTGAGCCAAGAGCTTTTGGTGCGGCATTTGGATACTGATGAGTTGTCAATTTTCAGGTGCGGTTCACTATTGAGAAAGATTGTCTTCCACTACTTGAGACTGTTTTTAAGAAGGTAATCAAGGAAAATTATAATGAAAAGCAGAAATTCAAAAACAGAACTAACTGTTAAGCAAGTAAGATTCACTTTTTTTCTCCTGCAGTTTGGGGTCATAGTTTCTTTTGAAATATTAACATTCAGATTGTTTGTAACTTTCCCCTTCAGGCTAGGAATCTAGGAAAGCTTTTTCGACCGGCTGAAGTTCATTCAACTGTGTTTCCTGTCTGCTCTCCTCAAGTCGCTAGAGTTGGTGACAGGAAAGTTCATTCAACCGGAGGCGTGGGTATATAATTATATATATATATATAATTAAAATTATATATATAATTAAAATTTTCTCTTAGATTTTAAAAATAAAAATAAAAATTACCCCCCTCCAAATTTTTTTTTACAGTTACTCTAATAGTCTAATTCTAGCAAAAAAATTAATTATAAATTTATATAATTATAAAATTTATTGATTTTACTCACTTATTTAGTTTCGCTCTAACTTTTATGATTGTGAGATATAGTTTGTTAAAAATCTAATAGCGTTACATCATTACTTAATAGAAAGTTTTCAAATTTATTCTTGATTTATAAATTTTTCTTAAATCATAAAGAAATATGAGCAAGTACTTGAGAATAATTAATTTTTTTTTTAAAAAAGAAATAAATGGAGTACAATTCAAAAAGTAATATACGTTTAGAGAGCTCGGTAACAACAGAATATGATATTTCTATTACTGATGATCATCCTTCTAAAATTTATACGCACCGCACACTTTATCGATCGCCCCCCAAACATAAAATCCTGGTTTCGCCCCTGGCCCGTGGTTATCATTCTGGTGTTTCATCAAGATCTTATCTTATTGTTGAAACGCACCCAATTGACAGTGCAAATTTATGCCGAACAGAAACTGATCAAGTGGGTAATTTATACTCCAAATATGCCGCTGATGCTAATTTACTACACGAAGACAAGACACATCACTATCAGGCTGCCCAGCCTGAAGCAACCTGTGCCAGTTTCGTCTCGGTACTCTTTTGCTGGTCTATCATTCCTACACCGCTGACTGAATATGTTTCTTGAACATATGTATCCATTTGTATTTGGACTTCTGTTTATGGGCATCTGATGTGCATATGAGACAGTCTTCGGTTGCATAATGTATGGATTAGGGAACATATTTGGGCTCCAAATTTGTAGGGAACTGAGTGTAAGCGGCATTTGGTACCCGTCAAACTTCTTAGGTGTTATGAGGGGAAAAGAATCAGAATTCATTTGTGCTGCCCTATAATTTTACGAGTATGATGGCAATTCTAAGTTAGTTGAAAATTATTTTTATTGTTCGATTGTTTCGAGACATCTTCAATCTTGTCAAGGTTCTTGGCTACCAACTGCACATTGTATCACATCTACTTCTGAATTACAAGGTAGAAACGTTGAATTTATGTGCAAATTGGTTTGCGACTTCTCTTAACTTCGTCCATACATTTGCCCGGAAGTAAAGCCCTCCATTGGCAACTAATTGGATATTCTACGGGAAAGAGGGAAGAAAGAAAGAATTCAGCTTCAAAATAAGAAGATTCAACCCTTCAAATATCTATTCTATTCGTTTTTTGTCACATTGAATAAAATTAAAAGGACCATTACATTAATTTAATGATTTGGATGGTACATAGAAATTAGGCCAGTTAGAATTCGTATACTAGATGAATTAGTCTCAACTCAAAATTTACTATTATATTTTTTTTAATTTGTATACAATTTTTTTAAATTTTAAATCTTTTGATGTAGACGTTTGCAGAAGGGAAAGAAACGCGCATCCGTTGGTTGATGATTCTCAAAGAAAAAGTTGCACACAATCGTTCAACACGCAATTTGATTCTTTTTTTTCTTTTTTTCTCGGCAAGATACTATTGTATTTCTTAAAGGAAAAGGTGAAACGGAGTAACATAGCTAATAGCTAAGATAAGAAGAACTACACAAAATTTGTTAATTGATGTGATTGTTATTCATAATTTTTCTTTTTTCTTTTTTAAATGAGATTGTTATTCATAATTAGGAAACAAAGGAAAATAATACACATATAACTAACTCACATTTTTAATAAAAAATAATCATGTAAATAGATTTTTTTAATAATATTTTAAAAAATAATAATAATGCTGCACAATGCCTTTGTGCCAAGGGCCCAAATTGCCAAGCAAAACGAAACATGGTAGCATGCCCTTGGAATCCGGAAAGTTCAATTAGACTTTGAATTCAACATAGCACGGTCAGTCAAGGGACTTTTTTATTTCCCGTCATTAAACTACGTCCAGTGTTCATCGATTCAAATACTCTGAAGGTTGGTTGCGTTCAAGTCTTCAACGACTGCAGAAAAGACGCAAATGAATAATGATTTTATAAATAAACAATTATTTTCGTTGTATTTATAAACTCTTCTTCTGGGTTCTTTGATACCATTTTCGTCTTCCTCTGTTTTGGTTTAACGCGGAACTGCTCAAAGGGAAAAAAGAAAATCTCAAGGGAATCCGCGTTTCGTAGAGTCCTAAGAAAGAAACAACTTTTGTTTGTGAAGAAAACACCTCCTTCTTCGTAAAACATGCTGCAATTCTTAGGTTCCTGCAAGGAAGAAAGGAATAAAGGACATATTCTATTGTATGCGTAGGAAACTGCTTGTTCTCCGTTTAATAAATAGAGCAGAGATAGATAATCTTCCACAATCCTCAACACACACGTTTTCTCTAGAGTGGGCTGCGAACCAAAACACAAAAAAGAATCTCATTTGGGATTGAGAGAGAGAGATCTAGACAATCCTCCAGAATCACAATCCTCAACACAAACGTTTTCTCTAAAGTGGGCTGCGAACCAAAACACAAGAAATATTCCTATTCGTCTGTTTTGGTACAAAGGACAGGTTGAGTTTCAAGAGCTTTGGAATTTTTTTTTTTTTTTTTTTATAGGATAAATTTTAAATAGAGAAGAGAAATCAAAAACCAAAAAAGGAATCTCATTTGTGCTTGAGAGAGAGAGAGTCACACACACACACACAAGAGATGGGGAACTGCTTTTCCGACGTGGAAGGAGGAAAGCAAGCCGTGGGTGGGGTCCAACAGAGCCCCACAGCTACCAACAACAACAATGCTGGCCACAACGACGCCGTTGAGTTCTTCTACAGGTCTCGGGGGCTCCACCAGCTCTACACCCAAGTCGAGGTAGTGACAGCCATTTTAAATTTCTAATGCGCGTATATATTGTTACTTTTGAGTATATTTCTTTAATATGATTGATTAAAGTAATTATTTTATATTAAAAAAATAATAATATAACTAGTTATATTATTAAAAAATATAAAAATACCCAAAAATGATTATATAAAATTTTCTATATCTGATATATTACAGGCAAACAGAACTGTATTATGCATTTATACCAAAAAAAGGTTATATTTTTAATAATTGACATAGCAATTTATAAATATTCTATAATAAAATTTCTTCTAACATTTCCCTCAATATAAATTTATATTAGCTGTGCAGCCCTCTATTATCCTCCACATTGGCTCAGACTGATGAGTCATGATATTCTTTACTCTGTTTATCCCACGTTGGCTGAAATTCGTATCATTATTTATTTTCTATCCCAGATTGGCTTAGGATCTTACCATTCTCATTTTACTTGGTTATTATGTTGGCCATTGCCCTTGAAATACAATGACAACAAGAATAATATGAATACGATTATTATTATTATGTTTAAAATTATCAAAGAAGACGTTTGCTTTGCAATTTGCATGGTTGAGGATCGGTTTGTGTGTAATTTCAAAGGTGATGAAATGTTACATCCTTAACGCTCTTCAAGCTATGAGTTTCGCTTGATAAATGTTGCCTCTAATATTCTGTCATTTAAATGTTTGGTGTATTATTAGTTTCTCAGAATCGGGAATGGATAGCATGGTCGGGGTGCCATGTGTTTTGGCGCTTAGATAAACGATGATGTTTAGATTGACTATATTGATACCCCACATAGTAACCAACTTCTTAAATTTAAGACTGCAGTAAACGTTTTAGTCAAGCTAGATATTTTAAAGGAATATTAGTAAATTGGAGACTAATGAGATTGCATGAAGCTACATGTTGCCTTTTAGTATTGTGCAGGAGTTGAATATTTCTCATTTTTAAGTACCTATGTTCTTGAAAAGGGTTTCCTGCCATTTCTTTCATCTCAAACAGATGGAAATTGTGCAGTTCTGTTGCCCCTTACTAGAAAGAAATGGGTAGAATAACGGCAAACTCCAAAGCAGTATATTGCCTGACAAAAATTTTACGGGGGATGGGATCGGTTATCAGTATTATAGGAGATTTTGACATCTAGAATTGTTATTTTATCTGCATGAATAGCTCTTTTGTTTTTAGTTTCTTTTTATTTATGTCTGTACTGTTAACTCATTGTTTTGCTCTTTCAAAATGTATTCATGTATATTAATCTGTGCTGCAGTTATCCCTATCGGCAATTAACTTGCGAGATCGTGACATCATTTCAAAGGTATTCCTCTAAACATAACTTTAGGTTTGATAGTGGTGTTTACTGAGGGTTTATACTAGCGTCTTTCCTTTGCTGAATGTTTAGCTGTCTAACGTCCACCTTCATCACCTCTATATTTTCTATTATTAGCACAGGCTGGAAATTATGATCCAAACCACACTTTGCATTTGTATGAATTCAAGACTGTGGTATAATATTTCTCAAGTTAACATAATTCTATGAATTAATCAGTTCTAAATTTTGACATAACTATCACAATTTTGGTTCATTTTAAAAGTATTAGTTCAGCTCGCTACCGGTGTAAATTTTGAGATAACTATCACAATTTTGATACATTTTACCATGTGAGTTTCACTTCCAAGATAAAACCAAAACAGAGGGGAAATTGCATGAGAAGGTGGGTTGTCAGGGTTTAAAAGGGCATGTGAGCTGATCATTACTTTATGTTAAGCTACTATTTTTATACGTTCTGTGTACTTGGGCTATGTCTACATAAGATATTTGTAGCCATACTCTTGTAACGAGCTTTATTACCATGCATGTGGATCGATAATTGTCTTGGTTAGTATTGGTAGCTACTATACAGTGAGGAAAAACCTGGGTAAGAAAACTACAGTGCTCACTGATATAATTTAGTTGTTCTGTTTTTGCCATTCTTAATGATATATTAGTTTGTACTGGTCTCTTATATTTACAGATCAGGAGGATACATGTCTTCCGTTAGGACTTTCTCAAACAAGAAATGGATTTCATATATGAAGTTTCGTGCTCCAACCTTTGGATGACTAAATCCTGGAAGCCATATTTTTTTTGCTCAAAATTGCTAGAAACTGAGCCAACACCCCAAGTTTCTGGTGTTTTCTTTCTTCACAAGTTTACAAGTAGTTTTCATGGGGTTCCCATCCTGTTAGTGTTTGGTTTACATTTCCCATAAGTAGCATTTACACGGGTAGTGAGTTGAACTAATACTTCATGTTGACCATTTCTGGAAAAAGATGTTTATTTAGCTTTCAAGGTTTGAGTTTTTCAATATACAGTAGTTTGTTTATGTACATATTTTGGTCAGGATTTTCTTACTGTTGTTTGTGCTAAAATAGACGTTGTTCTGTTCAGAGTGATCCCATGGCAGTGGTATATGCGAAGAATATAGATGGAAAACTAGAGGAGTTAGGTCGCACTGAGGTTATACTGAATAGCTTGAATCCCACATGGATAGGAAAAGTTACAGTTGCATTCCACTTCGAGATTGTACAGCCATTGGTGTAAGCTTTACAAATTCATTTTAAAGTGCTTATCTTTTTTGTAGATATAGTTCTTTTTTTTTTTTCCAGAGACTTCTGTTTTGATTTGACTGCTTTTGACCCACTCACACTTCCCTTTCTTTATTTTCTCTCCAGGTTTCATATATATGATGTTGATACCAAATATCACAATATACCTGTGAAGGTACATTATAGTTTCTGCTCTCGAGTATCTAAATTTTTAAATCTTTGTACGTAATGTTTTTCCAATTATAATTTGTACCGACAATATACAAGAAAAAGTTTACATGCTAAGTGTTTCTGTACCATCTCTTCCAATACTAAATGCTGAATACTGAAATTTGCAAGTTAGAACTCTTTTACACTGGGGACTAAGAGTTGGGTACTGATTTTTCTGAGAAAATATGTGTTGGTTAGATGATATCATACTTTCACTAGCCTGTTCAGATGTATTTTTGTTGATACATGGTTAAACACATTGAGTCGGCAAAAAAAAAAAAAAAAAAAATCGAGAACAATAAGAAATGACTATTGGTTGCCAATTGTATGTTTATGTCTGCCTAAGTTATTTGGACAATATAATATAGATGCAGCCATTCATTCTATATCTGTATAACTTGTAAGACCGACATGGGAAAGTACTCACTGAATGGTGTGCAGTAGTTTGCTTGCTTAATTCAGTCACATATTTTGTACATCTATGTGTGTGGAGGGGGTCAACTACCTCAATTGTGATTGATGAATGAGTCCTTTCAAAAGATTGTCGCTGTTTTTAATCATAGTCATGTGAGAAAAGAAATCAACTCATAGGAGAAGTGCAAATAAAGTCTGACTTGGATCAGAGACAAAACACCGGAGGAATACATGATGTTAAACTATTACCATATGATCTGAAATTTTTAGAAAATTTGTATAAACCATTTTTCTGTTGCACTTATAAATATATTTATTCTGTTGTGTTTCAGACGCTGAAATTGGAGGATCAAGATTTTCTTGGAGAGGCCACGTGTGTTCTATCAGAGGTATGTTGCCTCGGGATCAATCAAGCTCATTGAGAATGCATATGCATATTCACTAAGCTGGTGCTAATTGAGTATAAAATTATTAAAATTTTCAAAATTTTTTGTATGAAAAACTTCAATAGCAGAGAGACTATTGTGGGAGCTTCTTTCCCAATCAAGTGATATATTAAGATATTAGGTTACCATCGATGCAGTTGAAGAGCATGTTGCAATTGCTGCCATTTTTAACCTTACTGAACATCAAGTCCTTCCCTCTTCCATGGCAGGTACTTACCAAACAAAATCGGAGTTTAACCCTTAAACTTCATGCGGGTTTGAGGAACTTAGGGGTACTCACCATCCATGCAGAGGAAATAGTTGCTTCAAGGAGGGTTGTGGAGATGATGATCCATTGTTCTTACTTGGATAACAAGGACATATTTTCTAAAAGTGTATGTATTTGCAAAGCTTTATATTAGATATGCATGTATATTCGTTATTTGTTTCATCCTTAAGATTCATCACTTTTTTCTAGGACCCTTTTCTAAGAATATCTAGAATTGTTGAGAGTGGAGGCTCCATTCCAATATGCAAGACTGAAGTCGTGAACAACAATTTAAATCCAAAATGGAAACCCCTATGCCTGAGCATGCAGCAGTTTGGAAGTAAGGTAAACTTGTCACCTTATGATTTGGTCACACTATATTATAGGATATTCTGCCATTTGGACGATTAAGAAGATGCCTGTGGTGCATGAAATTTGACTTGTTCCAGGATAACCCATTGATTATCGACTGCTTTGATTTCAATAGCAGTGGCAAACATTCCCTTATTGGGTAAGTGGAAATTAGTTAATCTGCAGATTCATTTTTTCTTGGTTCTCTTGTTATCTGAGTTTAGTCTATGGTTCTAAAGAAGATACTGTTGTTAAATTTACCATATCAGTAAACTTCAGAAGTCAGTGGCCGACCTGGAAAAACTTCATGAAAGTAGAAGTGGTGCAAATCTTACTATAACATCTCATCATGGTCACAAGAAGGTACTTATTCATAATTGCAGTATAATTTATCAAAATATTTCAGTTTATTTGTTTTATTTGAATTTGCATTTGTTCAATGCTTCATCAATATAGGTTTTGAAGGGAGAGCTATTTGTTGATCAATTTTGTGAGAAGGAGCAATACAGCTTTCTTGATTACGTTTCTTGTGGATTTGAGCTTAACTTTATGGTTGCAGTTGACTTTACAGGTAAGTCATTTCCAGAGATCTATTTATACACGTGATAATTGATTTTTTTTTTTTGTTCTCTCTTTTTTGTTGTAAATGTTTTGCTCGAATGTCTTATTCATAATTTGAATACTCAATTTTAATTGGTCCAGCCTCAAATGGAAATCCTCAGAACCCTGATTCTTTACACTACATTGATCCTTCCGGCCAATTGAATTCTTATCAGAAGGTGAGTCTGTGCATCCTGATCCGGTGCTTTCAACAGGGTATTAATTTGACTCCTAAACTAGAATAGGTGTATTCTTTGTAACAGGATACACGATTTTAGCCAATGGTCTTTGGATTGATTGGCATGTTATCCTATACGAGCTCATGCCTTGTATTTTCATTATGATGTTGATGCTCAAATTTACCTCCCCACATATGTATGTATGTATGTTTATGAAGTTTGTTCCATAAACATGTTTCTAAATTGCTTTCTTTTATTTTTGTTATAATACAATTTGATCAAGTGGCTCGTTTTCAATATCCCAATTTGATTTCTTGAGTTTTTGAGAAAAAACAAGTTTATCTAGTTTGTTACGGGGGCCTTCTGTTAGCCTGCATTTAAAGAAATTATTGTTGATGGGCGAATTTGTTATCTATTTGATAACTGAATTTTATTCAGGCTATAATGGAGGTTGGGGAGGTCGTTCAATTTTATGATTCTCATAGGCACTTTCCTGCTTGGGGCTTCGGTGGGAAAACATTTGATGGAACCATCTCACATTGCTTCAACCTTAACGGAAATGCCGATAGCTTTGAGGTGAGAGGAGCCCATTTTATAATTATTGTTTCTTCGTCTCTGATGCAAAATTTTGGTTTGCATGCACTAGTGTTTCCACAGAACTATCGACATCTTCCTCTACCACTTCTAGTTATGAATAGAGTGTCATAGTCAACCAATGGCGTAAGAAGTTGGTAAAAGCATTTAGTTAAGAAAAATACCGAGTATAGATAACCATAACACATCCAAAACTGTTATCTACAAAAATTTTAGATAACAATTAATAGGCTTTAGAAATTCTTTATGGTTCTTCTAAGTTTTTTTTAAGTTAATGAAAATGATGAAAATCAAATTGATCAAGTATCACCCAATGCTCTTCATAATATTATGTGTTACACTCTATGGTGCTTTTTTTTCTTCCTTGTACAATTAACATAATGAAAATGATTCATACCATTATAAGACTCACATTGAAATCAAGTGATTTGTCATTGTTGTATAGCATACGTATCATCCTTACGAAAACTACATGTTCATACTCCTCAAGTAACGCATTTAGCTTCTAATTTTCGATAGGTCGAAGGAATTGAAGGCATCATGTCTGCTTATGCAAGTGCTCTACATAATGTGACTCTGGCAGGACCAACGTTGTTTGGCCAAGTGATTAACAGAGCTGCTCAAATTGCAAGCCAATCCGTTTCATACAATAGCAAAAAGTACTTTGTCTTGCTCATTATTACGGTAAATAGAATAATTAACTTCATTTGATATCTCTTTCCACCTTCAATCCTTCATTTGGTAATCAAATCGATTGTCACCTTTTCTAGGATGGAGTCCTTACAGACCTTCAAGAAACGAAAGACGCTTTGGTAAAGGCATCTGATCTTCCACTATCAATTATTATATTGGGAGTGGGATGTGCAGATTTTGGAAAAATGGAGGTATGGTATTGTTCTTCTAGAACTTGAACTTACCCTCATGTGTTATTCTTCATCTAACTTAGTTTTTGTAATAGGTCCTTGATGCTGATAAAGGACAACGATTAGAGAGCTCTACAGATCGTGTTGCTACACGTGACATTGTCCAGTTTGTTCCAATGCGATATGTTCATGGTAAGTACATAATGGACGTGCATGTATAGAGCTAAAAATTGGTCCGGATGCATGTTTCTTTACCAAACTGAGGGAACTGTCATAAAAGGTCGCTCTTGGTGCAATTCAACTAAGAGATTGTGCATATCGATAAAAAAAAAAAAACTAAGATTGTGGTCTTGTGACTGAGAGCCAGGGTGGTAATGATGCACCATAGTTAACTACTTTGGAGTGTTGGGAGAGTCCCCATGCTCACATCTTCCCTATTCTCATAATAATAAGCAAGAACATATTTTTGTTTCTAGCAAAAAAGAAGACAGTTATTTCCTGACAAAGGAAGGAAACTGTTGAGGAAGGTGACGCATGGGCCTCTTGCACCAATTAGAATATTGATCTTGTGGTGGTGGTGGATGGTAGATCAGCTAGCAGCCAAATCAAAGATAAGGCACGTGGTGATCACAAGTGGATTGACAAAAACAAATTGAGTTTACACTTAGAACAAAATGGTGCCAGGGTGCGGAAAATGGAGATGAAAAAACGAAATGAAATGACTGGAAAACACTTTATAGGGACTTAAGGTGCAAGTAAAGGACAGTTAATTGCTAAAAAAAGATTAGGTAGGGAGTGGCGAGTGCCACCGATGCTTGTCATTGGTGACGAGTGGCAGTATGTGTGGTTGTTTGGTACCTGAGTATGGTGGCTGTGGGTGATCAATGTTGGGTTTCTATATATGGTGGGCTTGTGGTGGTTGGAACGATCGGACAACAGTAGAACTAACCTCCAAAACTTAACAAAATAGAGACAAAACAAGGAAGAATACGGGGGAAATTAAAAAAAAAAACTGGAGAAATGGAATGAGAAGATCTATATTAGGAAGAAGATTGAGGAAGGAAGGGGAAAGAGGGGACAGACGGAGAAGTTGGGACATAGTTCGTTCCTCACAGGGTGAGGTTGGGAGAGTTTTTTTGGAGAGTTAAGAGTCTTTTTGTGGGGAGAGAGAAAGAAACAAAACCACATCATTGATTGCAATGCCTAGTTAGATAATTATTCATTGATGAAGTGAAGAAAGGATTGAAGGGAGAGTTTGAACATTGAAATTGTGTCTGACGGAGGTGTTGCATGAACTACTGTTCCCATGCTAATGCAACCCTATCCTCAGTGCTAGTCCTTTATTTTGTGTGTTCTTTTTAACTTTCTATTGATTAAACGTTGACCAACCTAGGTTGACCACCACCAAACAGCTTGGCTCCTTCATTTCCAATCCAAAAGCCAGTTCTACTTCATTTTTTCCGTTGACGTTTGTATAATCTGTTTGGGCCTATTGAATTTTGTATCAAATGGCATGAACAATTTCCTTTTACTTTTGTATCATTTAACTTCAACTATAATAGAGTGGTTGTGTGGTATATGCAGGTGGGCAGATTTCTGGGGTCCAGGCTCTTTTGGAAGAGCTACCAGGACAATTCTTGACATATATGCGGTGCAGAGATATAAAGCCACGCCCTTTTCATGAAGCTCAAGCGTCTGGTACTTGAGTATATGTACCAACTCCACAAAAGGTGACACACACAGGTTGGATAAGGTCAAATAAGGTATGATATATACCGCAAATCAACAGCAACTGCCAAGATTTTTTGAAGTCAATCCCACCGATAGTTTTACCTGCCTGAAAGTAGGTACTGTTTCCTTTTTCCTTCGTGGGTGTGGGCAAGCAACAACCCTTCTCTCACCCACTAACACTTGTCTCTTCTTTTGCTCCAAGTTTCTTTTTAATCAGTGCGAGCCATTAAAGGCAAACTGATACATTGCACACCATCAATGGAAGCTCTCAACAAAAGGAAGTCCATGCCACCTCCAGCTGCAACATTGCCAACACCATGGAATTTGCAACACGCCAAAGAAATCAGAGCAACACAAAATGTGATAAAGTGGCTGCAGAAAGTTAGCACAGACAACATGTTGAGTGATGGGCTTTTTGGTCCTCCTGTACAGATAAAGTAGCTAACCATAGGACAATTCTTTTTGTACCTTTGTTGAGCTGAGCCTTTGCTCAAAGCTATATGTATATGCCAATTATATGCACAACTGAATACAGAGAAAAATACGAACAGTTTTCTCCCATCTCCATTTCTTATTTTCTGCTTCCTCTATCTACCATCTTTAACATGGTATCAGAGTGCACAGGTTGCGGATCCTGAGGTCCCTTTTCTCATTTTTCTTTCAGTCACCTTATCAAACAGCTCTGTTGCATCATCTCTTGCTTTTCTTTCCCTTATCTCTCACTTGGCTTGTCCTCAATGGCAGAACAACCCACCATCTCACCTTTTGAAGATCTGAAGAGTCATTTATATTTGCAGCATAGTGATAATGCCAACACTATGGTGGTTGTTTCACCTTTCTCTGGTCCAAGCTATCTATTGGCATAGGTCATTTACCTTAGCCAATTCTGTCAAAAATAAACTTGGATTTTTGGATGGCAGCATACCTGTTCCACAGATAACAGATCCTCTATATATTCCTTGGTTGAGATGCAACAATTTGATTTTGTCTTGGTTACTCAACTCAATCTCAAAGGAACTTGCATCAACCGTGCTCTATGTCAACTCGGCAAAGGAAATATGGGACAAGTTGAAAACTAGATTTGGTCAACTATATAATGTGCATATCTATCAGCTCCAGCAACAACTCAGCTCCACCCTGAAAGGAAATCAAACTGTTAGTGAATACTTCACTCTACTCAATGGACTTTAAGAATAAATGCATAACTATCGCCCTGTTCCCTGTTTTTCATGCGGGTTATGCACTTGCCAAGCCCTCAAGTCAATTAGGGATGCTCAAGAAACAGATTACGTATTTAAATTTCTCATGGAATTATATGATTCATATGAGCACATTAGAGGTAAGATAATCTTAATGAGTCCTATGCCCTCTTTAGATAAAACATTTTCCTTAGTATTATAAGAAGAGAGGCAGAGGCAAACTAGAGTCTTAATTGTTCTTGCTCCTGAAGCCTTAGCATTGGCAATGTATGGGAATCAAACCAAAAGGAGAGAAAGGCCTGATATTACCTATTTTCACTGTGGAAAATCTGAACATACTAAGGAGAAATGTTATAGGCTCATCGGAGTCCCACCAAACTTTAAGTTTACTAAAGCCAAACCAAGCCATGGTAATGGAAACTTTGTTCTCACTCATTCAACAAACCAAGTGTCCTTTCAGACTCAAGAAAAGGGGTCACAGGAAGGCCCTCAATTGAATTTATCTCAAGCTCAAGTTTAGAAACTTATGGCACTAATCAATGGACAAATATCTCAACTTAACTCCAATGATTTGGGTTCTGTCCAAACCACTATTCAGACCTCGAATGTGTCCACGGAGAATGACCCTTCCCCTGCTGCCTACTCCAACATGGCTAGTATCACTCCCATCTCTTCTAACATTTGTTTTGATCATGATACACCTGTTTTTTCAATGATTCACACACTTTTCTATTTGTCATGCAACAAACTTCAACTCATAATTCTCATACACCATGGATTGTGGACACGGGTACCATAAACCATATTATTTGTGCCACCAAATCATTTGTGCAATTGCCAAATGGCTCTCGTGCTGAGATAACTCACATTGGGACTGTGCACCTATCAAACAACATAATGCTCATGGGTGTTCTTTGTGTTCCATCTTTCATCTTTAATCTTCTTTTAGCAAGCAAACTTACCCATGAATCCTTTTTGTGTCTTGTTTTCTTGGGCCTTTTCTGTTTTATACAGGTCCTATCTTCATGGACGACGATCGGACTTGCTAAAATGAAGCATGATCTTTATTTTCTCCTTCCCAGCTCCCTTCAAAACACGATTGCCAGTCAAGCTCCTCATATGAATTTGACAAATACTCCTCCTTCCTCTAACACTCGTTTTTGCTATGTTGTAACACAAGAAGAATCCAAGCTTTGGCATCTTAGATTAGGACACTTATCTGATCAAAGACTTAAATTAATTCAGTCAATTTCTTTTGATGAAAAGTGTAACATTTCCTCAGATTGTAATGCTTGTCATCAAGCAAAATAGAAACGTGTTTCTTTTCAATCAAGAGATTCGTGTGCTCATTCCAACTTTGATTTAATACATTGTGATATTTGGGGTCTTTATTCTCAACTATCTCTACAAGGTCATCATTATTTTATAACCATTGTAGATGACCATAGTTGAGTAACTTGGATGCTTTTAATGAAGTTTAAATCTGAAACTAGAAACTTTTACAGAATTTTATTTTCATGGTGCAAACTCAATTCAAATCCAAAGTCAAGAAAGTTAGGACAAACAATGGGGTGGAATTCCACATGCCTGATTTTTACAATGATCATGTGATTCAACACCAAAAATCATGTGGTTACACTCCACAACAAAATGATATTGTGGAGAGAAAGCACTAACACATTCTCAATCTTTTTTATTCAGATGATAATAAAAAATACAGTGTGACATTGTACAAATGTTTGATATATATATATATTAAGTCCTAAATAGTGGGTCGAATTGAATTAAGAGCCAAAAAAAGGTAAAAAATTTTAGGTGACTTTTCTAAGATATAAAATGTATATTCATCCCTTTAGAAACGATGAATTGATGCAGATTTGAATTTGAGTTTGGCCGTAATTGGACACCTGGTCCTTCACAACATAAAATATTTCAAAGAACTTAGTGCATTGAGTTACTGCCTTCTGGTTGTATCACAAATCTTTCACTTATTCTACTCTTTTCAAATTCACTACCTAAGAGAAAATTAGAAGGAAAAACAAATGTTAATGGAGCTTGAATTCCCAAGCCTCCACTTCAACCCAGTTGAAGCTGGATGTCAGAATCGTCTATGGTCTCCTCTATAATGCCAATGCAAGTTCCTACAGACTTTCCCATGGACATGTCACAAGGCCTCTGCAAGCTTAGCTCGTGCTAATTCACGGCGCCGCAAAAGTAGGACTATATTCAGAACAGACCATCTGACTTGAGAATCCGCTTTCTTTCTTATGTGTGAAGGCCAAGCTTTTGAGTAGAATGGCCAGTGTTAAAAGAATTGAAAACTAATGTCGATGAGGGGGCAAAATCCCCTATAATGATTTGAGGATAACGCTACTGTGACTAGCTATAAACCGAAGTGGCATATATAAAAAGAAGTTATATAAGCTTGGGTAAAAAACACTTCAGGATATAAATACTGCTCTGCTCTCCATATATACTAAATGGTGTTTTACACTTTGAACTCCAAACCACCAAAATTAATTATTCATTGTGCTCTTATATTATCTATTTTGGTCGTTAAGATGAATGGAAAGTAGATAAGAAAAAGTGACTGTTGGATATTCTTAATTTTTTGAAGATGATTCAGGCTTTGAGTGACTGCTAACTCCAACTCTTCTCTGTAAGTGCAAGGTTTGGTGTTCAAGTTATTTTATTTCGAGTTGAATGATTTATCCATTAATATTTATTTTAATCTTTTCCCAGAGTTTGGTTATTTTCATCAATCATCACATTATTAGAATATTTTTTTTTATAAACAATGATTTCCTTGAATGTAGCCATTAGAATCATCATTTTGTAGATTTCTTCCAAATTGTCTAGGCATTTTTTTCTTTGAGTTGAAAAGAATTTTCACCTAAATTTTACTTATTTATAGGAAGTTTCTCTGTTTCCATAATTTCGTTTCTGTGTGCATTTCAATTTTTTATGTTTAGATTTCATTAGCTGGTGTATGTTAGGCTTTGCTCAAGATACAAGAGAAATCCAATGCATAAAAAGTGCAATTAATGCTAATACACTTTTATTAACTTTTTTCTTTTAAAATGTTTAGTTTTTTTCATTAAAACATTTTCCCCACGTACAAAGCTTGAAGGAATATCTACAAACAAGACTGGATAATTTGTAGTGGCCCTGGAAGTAACTTCCTAGATTTTTTTCTGCCTCATTGTTTATGTTCTTTCCTTTTTCTGGTTTTGGGTAGCAATGCCTTGATTTTGTGTATAGGTTTTTGAAGTTGCATATATATGTGAGTTTCTACACTAATTTATGTCATTATCCATTCTAGTCAGATATTTTATCTAAGGTCTGATAACACAGTCCATACGATAGAAAATACTAAGAATAGTAGATACCTAAAGAATAATGATGTTTATATAACCTAAATCATGATAAGAGGGATGCAAGCTTTCACCGTAGAAAATATAAGAGCTACTATGTTTTTGTTGCTAATGTCACTTGTTGGCACTTAGCAGTATCCATTAAGAAAAATCCATTAAGAAAAGGACTAATGAAATCGTGTGTGAGAGATTAATATATATATATATATATATATGGGTAGGTAAAGTGGTTCATTCATGCTAGCTAGGGGCGGCCAGGTCCCTTTATAATTCATCAACTAAATTAATCCTCCATCCTTATTAATATTTATATATATATATATATGTGTGTGTGTGTGTGTATGTATGTATAATTCTGTCATAACTAATTAGTTAAGTTGTATTTTGTTGGTTATTGCACAAAATGAGGGTAAGATTCTTTATGTATTGACAACGGCTTAATGTGACACTGCACATGACATCAGCCTACCTAAATATTAGGACGTTTATTACATATATGTTTCCTGACATGTTTTAAATTGCAAGCCACTAGTTTCAAGTCAATTTGTGTTTTCGTTTTTAGTAGTGAGTATTAAATTATATTCATTTATGCATGTTTTGGTGTGCTTTATTTCTACTGGCAAATTATTAGAAAATTAATTCAAGTTATTGTACTAAAGAAAGTACACTGATGATTTTGAGAACTAAAAAATTACACATATTTGCAGCAATTGAAATTAATGAAGAAGACATCAAATTTTGAGAAGAAGAGTTAAAGAAGGCAATTTTGACATTATGAAGAAGGGAGCTTTCAAGGAATGGGAGCTTTCAAGGAATGATAATGACGTGCTTAAGAATTTCAATTTTGAATTTGATATATTCAACACTTTTAAAACAATATTGATATATTGTGGGATGTTAATTTTAAATAAATTGTCATAAATTTTAATTTGAATTTTTTCAATACTAAATGAAGATTGGGGTGTTTAAATGAATTTCAATGATGAATTCATAATATTGTAATGTTTATTAGAAAATATAAAAGATTAGATGCATGATGAATTAAATTGTTATTGAAAATAGGCTGAATTTTATATTTTACAGCATTTATTAAAAAAATAATAGAAATAACGATTTAAATATTTGAATTGTAAAACTAATTTTGACGGTATATATTTTTGGCCCTCTAAACTATTACTTGCGGAATTTTTGCGGCGATCATATTTCGCCGCAAAAAGTATTTCACTCCGTTTTTCTAATCCCACCGGAAATTTTTTTTTCTCACCCAACTACTGCGGCTCCTAAATGGCGGAAAGAAATGAATCGGAATTTCCTATTTGCGGCGACCTTATCTTTTGCGGCGAACTACTATTGCCGGAAAAACTCTTTTTTTTTTTTTTTTGTAGTAACTGGTAATTAGTGTATCAATTATATTATTCTACTACGAGCTTTTATAGCAAGGTTTTCTCTTACAACATATAATGGTACACATTGCCTTTTCTTATAATTGGCTGTAAGAATGCCAATCTAGAATTCAAAGAGCTAAGCTCAAATCAAAACGATTTCTGATTTGTTTTTCTTATTTTAGACGTAAGACTTGGTTGATCATCCTCTCCTATAGGCGTAGTCGCATGGGAGGATCAGAAAAAGAGAACGCAAGAGATTTGTCGTAGAGACAAGGCTTTTGTAGACTGGGGGAGGACATGGCCAAAAGTAGAAAAGGAATGGAGAGGATTTTGTATCCGTATTGGCATGGCATAATATTCCAGATGAAAGAAGAATAAACCAATCTACAAAGTCTGTACGTGCGTAGCACACCCTGATCTTAACTGGCGACTTCGAAAATTAACAGGTCTTCCCCGTATTCGACTGCCATCCATTCAATTTTTTATTTTTATTTTTATTTTTATTTTTTAAAGATGTTTAAACATGTTCAAAAAATGTTTGAAATAAAAAGCAAAGAAAAAAAAAAGTACATATTGCACTAATGGGCACACCAAATTGACAAAATTAGGTTTGGTGGGTTTTGCGTGTTTAGTATGTTGATCAAACTTGATTTTCTACTTAGTGTACCTTTTTAGGAACACTAAAAAGAAGTAGAGCAAAAAATTTGGAATCAATCGCACGCGACATAAAGTTTATGTGCTTCAACATTGCACTTACGTCCACATTTACAAAACTGCAAAGAATTTTATTCGGATGATAATAAAAATAGAGAAATACTTTTGCCACAGAGTGTTTTCACAAAATAAATCTCATAAACTAATAGGGAAATTCTTTAATTATAAAGAATTGAGTTACTGATTGTATGAAACCACGTCAGTCTGCAAGATTCATTTTATAAAATCTCTTTGCCACTATAACAATCATCTAAAAAATACAGTGTGACATTGTACAAATGTTTAGTATAATATATATATATATATATATATATATATATACAGTAAGTCCTAATTAGTGGGTCGGATTGAATTAAGAGCCAAAAAAGGGTAAAAAATTTTAGGTGACTTTTCTAAGATATAAAATGTATATTCATCCCTTTAGAAACGATGAATTGATGCAGATTTGAATTTGAGTTTGGCCGTAATTGGACACCTGGTCCTTCACAACATAAAATATTTCGAAGAACTTAGTGCATTGAGTTACTGCCTTCTGGTTGTATTACATATCTTTCACTGGTTCTACTCTTTTCAAATTCACTACCTAAGAGAAAATTAGAAGGAAAAACAAATGTTAATGGAGCTTGAATTCCCAAGCCTCCACTTCAACCCAGTTGAAGCTGGATGTCGGAATCGTCCATGGTCTCCTCTATAATGCCAATGCAAGTTCCTACAGACTTTCCCATGGACATGTCACATGGCCTCTGGCAAGCTTAGCTCGTGCTAATTCACGGCGCCGCAAAAGTAGGACTGTATTCAGAACAGACCATCTGACTTGAGAATCCGCTTTCTTATGTGTGAAGGCCAAGCTTTTGAGTAGAATGGCCAGTGTTAAAAAATTGAAAGCGTGGGGATGTGACCAAGTTAGCATATTTGCTTCTAAATTCTCGAGATTTCAAGAAACAAGTGAACAGTTTCTACTTGAGAGTTCCATTTAACATCCTCTTTTAGGTCCTCTGCATTCCAGTACTGCTTTGTTACTGCAGTAAGGCTCTGATCAAAATCAAGTTAATGAGTTCATTTTGCCATTTCCACAAGCTCCACATCAAACACACATTAACCAGATCTTTATCCAAACCCACATTAATTACACTTATGCACGTCAATCTATGACTACCTGGGAAAGGAAAAAAACAAATTAAATCCTCTTATTTTTCAATACAATTTTCCAGGCATGTGGCCAGATCCAATATCTCACAGTCAACATAACTAAAAATAAAAAATAAATAAAACCTAATAAATAAAAAAACTTAAATGTGAGGTGTAAACCTATAAACTCGAATCGAGAAAAAAATCAAGAATGCTTGGTCTTAACTAAAAACTACCCAAAAAAAGGTAAAATGGCACATCTAAAAAGCATTTGTTTGTTGGAGTCGTATATACATTGAAGGGTATTTTTACAAACAGAGCATTATAGAGTTTCTAAATGTTTGATTTCGAGAGATGGAGGCAGGTCTGCGATTTCGTGTTTACTGGTTTACTGGGTTAATATAAAACTGGTTACAGATAACTAGATTAAAATCTGGATCCATAATCAAATCTGAGTGGATATCTTAATTTTAGTATTCACTCAGATAGTCCAATTTTTTAGATCTCAAACTGGATCCGGATGAACATCTTAAAATTTAATCCTGCAGGTTGCCGTCCCTAATCTAAAAATGAGTGATGCTTAGATACAGTCCACCAAAATAGACTCCCTTGCAGTCCATACTAAAATAGACAAAAATATTCTCATTTTATTATTAAGTTGATCAAAATATCCTTTATTTCTAAATCAAAAATCAGCCCAAAATCTTTCTTAAGCATGTGCTGCTTCTGACATATTCCTAGCTCAATTAGTAGAGCGAAGCCCTCCTTGTTACTTTTCCTTGAAAAATTGCTCGAATTTTTCTTGCTTTACAAGGTCATCTTTGAAAGGCTTTATAATTTCAAGCAACCCACTTTAAAGTCCAGCATTAAGCAATGGAAAAAATCAATACATTCTAAAAGTAAATCAGACCAGGTATTAAAAAGTGGCACAAATCAGATCAAGTATTAGAAAGTGGCGATACAAGGAAATAGAATACAAAAGAAAGGCCAATCCTGAATTATTGAGTTAATTAACTCAATAATTATTGACTTAATTATTGAGTTAATTAACTCAATAAGAAAAAAAAATGATTACAAAGATTGGCACTCAAGAATGATGCAAGCTTTGTAAATATTTCTAAAAGATTGAATTGAAGTTTGATTGAAAAGACAGAAAGATGATAAAAGATAATGCACACAACATGCTTGACAAAATGCATAGAGAAATCATATTTTCTCAATCTTTGTTTTCATTGATTTTCCTCCACCATATTACAGACAAAGTTGTTCCATATTTATAGACGTCGTCTTTGTTTTTATTGAGGCTGAGTGCGTTGTCTTCATCTGTGCTGATTACCTCAATTTTGTTTTTACTGAGTGCATCATTTTCATCTTTGCTGAGTGCCTCAATAAAGTTGAATGATTTTTGCGTGCTCAACGACAACAACCAGTGTTTTTTTTTTTTTTCAAATTAACAACGACAACGTCGTGATTTTAAGAGGGAAAAAAAAGAAAGAATAGTCCAATTGAGATCAACACATATTAAAGCAGCAAAACGTAGAAATTGGAACGTTAATGCTTGACATATGACACAAATGGAACTCGAAACAAAGGGTGCGTGTTTTAACACCAACGAAACAAATCAAAGCGAGAAAGTGACAGCAGATAGAATCTGGTTCCCCATCAAAATCGAAACCGAAAAGAACTCATGCATCGTTGCCGATCCTAAGATTGAACAGTGCGTATAAAGAAGCGATTTGAGTTTCGACGTCTTCCGAATCGAGCATTCCAACTAGAGGAGGGATTGCTCCGAGTACGACGAGCGTCACTCTAGTCTCCAAGTCTTCATTGGCACGTAGCCTTGCAATGCTCACTATAGCCTTTCTCTTGATTGAGTCCGCAGTCTGTAGAGTTGGACACGCGCAGCGTTCTTTAAGCTTGGTGAAACACATCATTTTATTAAACTTGTATTACAGTCCACATATGTGGATTGTAAATAGAATTATTCTCTAAAAATACTGCGACCTAGCGCTCGGTTGTCGACTCCTATCCCCGCTCCTAGGCCAGCTGAGTTCAGCCTATTGGCAGGTTCCCTTGAGTTTCGGCTAACAACTTGGGCTCTGGACCTTGGTCTGGCCCAATCTAGCCCAGGGCTCGAAAATTCCCCCATGCAGGTATTTCTTAACCACTAATCCAAAGAATTTTACAACTGACATTTTGGAGCTTATAGATATTGCACATTATTAGAATGGACAAGTTGGAGACTATATGGCACAATCAAGTATTCATTTTCCAATATTCATGTAATCTTTGGTTTTCAAAATCTGTTGCACATCTTTCAATCAAATCTGCTTACAACATTCCAAAGTCTAACTTGCCCAGATATAATCGACTGTGGTTCGTTGGAAGCTGTATTTGAACGACATGATGCTTTAACAGCCTTAGTGGCTACAAATCTCATGCAGTTGGCGCATCTTACTAGTATGAGTCTTGTTAATTTTTCAAAACTCAAAGTGGTTTTTGGAAGAGGTGGATGATTTAGAACTTCCGTCGTTGAAACAATTGCAAGTTAACAAAGTTATAAATGAGTTTGCTTCAAAATGTTTGAGCTGTCAAGAAACAAGTCAAGGAATCAGCCAACTTGAGACTAGCTAGTAGCTAGCATTAAACAACCAATTTTCAATAAGGTCACAATCCAATGAAGTACAACGCTGGTAAGAATCTCTGAATGATTGAATTTTTCTACCCAATCATTAATTATACTGTATGGAAAAAATGCCAATCATTAATTATACATATCTATGAAAAAAATCGCAAATTGCGATTTGCATATTAAACACTGTTAAAGCATTGTTAACAAGTGATGCACAGCCAGATAAAGGATAAGGGCACAAGCTGCAAGCTGATCATAAAGAGATTTTGCCAAATCAAAATTAACGATGATGAGAAACTATTATTCTACCTAGCCTTCAATAAACAATAAATTGTACCTAAAATATTGTACATATTAATAAATATACATATACGCATCTTTTGGACCAATTGCCAACACTTTGAACTCTCGCTAAGAGAACACCAAAGATCCATTAATCGATATTTTTATTAATATATGAGTATATATATATATATATACACACACACACACACACGTATCAAATTATGTTATATATATGTGTGTGTGTGTGTGTGTAGATATATATATATATATACACACACACATATACGTATATGGCTTTCTTAATCAAGAGAGAATTACCATAAATAAAAGAAAAAGAAAAAGAGAGAGTTACCATTTTCAATCCTTCTCAATATTGTTAGTTTGTGGTCTAGAAAGATGAAAATACACTTTGTTTCTTTAATTCTTTTATGGAAAGAAAGTGTCTTTGGTGATACATTAATGTTTGATATTGCTTTTATCTTCTATATATATATATATACATGTTGTTTTCTGTGAAGCAAGGTCGAGAATTCTGATCGAGTAGTACCATGTGCAGGAACCAATAATCATGCACGTTTCATTATTTTGAAGTGGATTAATTGGGCACGAGGGATATAGCTTTCATGAAATAATCCCAAGTTTGTGTGCTCTATTATATTATTCCATACATGAAAAAATGGCAGTAATTTTTTTTTATTAAGAGGAATATCAAACTTTATTCATGGTATGCATTGGTTTGAACTATTTTTAATATTGAAGTCTTGTAAAGTCTCAAAAGAGAATTTATTATCATTGATCATATAGAATATTTTTTTTTATTTAGTGAGTTAGTTACATAGTCTGTATTAATTATTCCCATAATTTTAATTTATTATTTTAAACAATTTTTTTTATTAATTAATATGAAAAAGAAAAAAAAAATAGATTGGACCAAACGAACCGAAACTACCGGTCTAGTCCAGTCTCTAAAGATATTCGGTTCGGTCACCTCGCAAATCGGTTGGGACCGATTTAAAGTGCCTTTTGCTTTTTAGGCGCTAAAACCAACACTAATATATTAAGCTCAGGACAAGAGAAGGTAGCTAGGTAGCTAGCTGGGTGTTTCTCGATCATGTTCCACTGACAATTATCAATTTTTAATTCCCAGCAGCTTGCATGCTTTCTCGGGCTTCATGACTTTGAAGCGTGACGAAGCTTCAGGCCCTGTTTGTATTTCAAAAATTTAATTCATCTCAATTCATCTTTATTTTATTATTATATTTTTATAATTTTTTATATAAAATAAAAATTTCTATACATCTTTTTCAAATTCCAATACACTTTTTTAAAATTCTAACATATTTTTTTCAAATACTAAAATAATAATAATATTAAAAAATAAACTAAACTCATCTCAATTCATCTCAACTCTAAATCCAAACTAGACCTCAGTCTTCATGACTTCTCTTATATACATGAGTCCATGAGTCTTATTTTTATAATTCATTAACCATCTAAGTGCATGAACTTCAGTCATTGAACTTATTATAAGTAAATGCTTTTTTAATAATCAAAATTAAAATCGCAAATGTATCCTGTCATATTAAACATGTGTTTTTTACATGCTCATGAAAATCTTTTCATTTGTTTGGAAGAAATGTTCTCCAACTCAATCGGGAGGAAATATCCATTCAGGCCGGACGAGCAGTAAGATTAATTAAAATGAAGGCATATTGTTTAAATAGATCAGTAGGAAGAGAATAGAAAATGGAAGTACGGTGGCCGAAGACCTCTGCCAGAATGGCATAATTCTCGACCTTCAAAATAAATTCTGGAGTTCAATACCCCCAAATGTATAAAAAATGAAAAATTGGAACTTTAGTGTTTCTCAAAATTAGATAGTTATAAAGAAAGAATATTATTTTTCCTAAATATCATGAGTCGCCCAATGAAAATACTTTTATAATTTGGATTGTTTCGATCATTCCAACTTTGTTCCAAGAAAGATGCTAATTTGGTGATTCCTTTGAAGAATTTGTCGTTTGTAGGGCTGCAAACGATTCGATCAAAGACGAGTTCGAGTCGAGTCGAGTCGAGCTGGACTCAAATAACTCGAGTTCGAGTTCGAGTCGAGCTGAGAGTTTGTCGAGTCGAGTCGAATTCGAGCCGATCAAAGACGAGCTCGAGTCGAATCGAGTTATTTATCGATCTTTGTTTTTACTCTCTAACGAACGAGCCGAACTTAGTCGAGTAATTACTCGAGTTTCTTACTCTTTATAAATATTTGACTCAATAATTTTGTTGTGAACTTAATACATTATTATTGTAAAGAAATAAAATGTTACTTCTACATAAAGTAACAAAATATATTACTTATACAAAATATCTAAAATAATATATATAACACAAAAAATATATATAATAAAAGAATATATGTAAGAATATATGCAAGATTATATATATGTATATAGAAATATTACGAGTATTGTTACGAGCTCAAAACGAGTCGAATCGAGTTTATACGAATCTCGTTCACGAACACAAACCGAGTTTATACGAGTCGAGTCGAGATTATACGAGTTTAACTCGTTTAATATTCGAACCAATATTAGTGTTCACGAACAACTCATTTATTAAACGAATCGAGTTCGAATCGAGTTTATACGAGTCGAGCTCAAATTGTTCACGAGCAGCTCTGTTCGTTTGCAGCCCTAGTCGTTTGGTAAGGGGCATATTAACTTATCAAGAGCATTCACAATGAACTTAATAAATTTATTATTTAATAAAATAATAATTAAAATGTATTAAAATAGAACTGCAACAATCTCAACAAGAAGCTAGCTAAAATAAATTTCTCTCTCTTAGCTCAACAAATATAACTAGTAGATAAGTGCTAATTAAATTATTTTTTGAGATTAAAATATTTATCATTCCCGCTTATTTACCCTCCCACACTAGACTTTTGCTTTTCATTTTTGTGTTCACATTGGCTGGATTTTCACAAAATATAATTCTAGTTCAACATAATTTCACAGAAAAATATAATCATTAAAAAATTTTATCCGTTAAATAATTTGAACATAAGAAAATTAATGTGTATTTTATAATAACAAATTCATATTCAAATTATAATTGGAATTAAAATGAATAAAAACTTAAAATTAATATTTTAATAAAATAACTATTAATTTATTAAGTATGTTATTTGATATAATAAAAAGTAGATAACCAAAATTTATAAAAACAAAATTTCTAATCAAAATTTGACTAAAGAATAATTAGGTTATTATTAATGCTCCAAGTGGACACATTGAGGAAGGACCCATTCTAACGCTGAAGCTTGCCCCAACTATTTTTTTTTTTTTAACTTCTTATCATCTTTTTTTTATCATTTTAAAATCTTTAAATATATATATATATGAATAATTCTTTTTACAATCCATCAAATATGGACTGCATTGCAATCCACATAAAAACACTTCAATTTTATGACTAAATAAAATGAATTTTTCAGATTTTTAAAGTTTTTTATTTGTAAATAAATTTATTTTAATTAATCTTATTCTAAAATAGGGATTTTTCTATTTATTTTTACTTAACTCATGGGCAGAACCGCCCTTTGGCTTGAGGGGCTTTGGCCCCTCCAAAATTTTTAAAACTTGATCAAAATCAAATTTTGAAAGGTATTTTTATGAAATAAATTATATAAAAAATTAATATTTGTCTCTTTTTAAATTTTGTTTTGTAAATTGACTCCTCAAATCTAGATTTTCTACTTTTGCCCTTACTTGGACGGCAAAGAAGTCCAATTTTTCGGGCTGTCTGTAGCATTGTCCATATATATATATATATATATATATATAATATATATATATATATAATATTAAGAACATGTATTTTTATAATATTGTGATTTTTAAATTTTTTTAAAAATATTTAAGAATAATAAAAAATTAATTTTAAAAAATGAACTAGGCGGGATCCAAGACCCGTTGTTGGTGACCCTATAATCACTTAAATTC
This sequence comes from Platycarya longipes, assembly GCA_036559045.1. Taxonomy (NCBI): domain Eukaryota; kingdom Viridiplantae; phylum Streptophyta; class Magnoliopsida; order Fagales; family Juglandaceae; genus Platycarya; species Platycarya longipes. Next base: position 688,360 of record CM071796.1, on the reverse strand, counting down.
AAATAACTAAATTTAAAATTAGGAAATCTTTGAAAAATTAAATAGAGATTAAATTTTTGATTAACCGTGAAATAATTTGTAAATGGTATTAAAATGATTTGAGTTATGATATATTATGATATTTTGAAAATTGTTATAGAAAAAGTTAAATAAAAAATATTAATATAAAATTCAAATATTATTAAAATATATATATTTTTTGAAATTTAAAAAATAAAATTATTTTTATATTTTATTTTAAAGATTGAGAATGTTGTAGTAATTAAATAATGATTAAATTATAATTGTTATGTTTAGAGAATGTTGCATTGGCATGTCAAATCATGTGTAATATTTTAGAGAAGTTTTAATCCTTTTTATATTTGAAAAAATCCTTTTTATTTAATTTTATTTTTAATTAAATATTTAATATATAAATAATGAATAAAAAAATTAAATCATTTTAAAAAGAAAAAATTCAAAATAAAAATATTAAAAAAATAAAAAATAAAAAATAATAATGTGTGGAAGATGAGAGATTGTGTAGAAGTCCCTTTTATATTTTGATTTGTTTGTAAACATATCATAGTTAAAAATATTTAATATATATAATAATTACATAATGATTAATTAAAAATATTTAATTATTTAAAATTAAAAATATCTATTTTATATAATATTTGAAAAGGAAATAATGACATATAATAAGTATGAAACTCATATCATAAAGAAAGACTCTAACTCTCTAAGTCTATTTTTAAATGTCATACTATATTCTTTCTTCTTTATTGGTTGTAAGTGCTTTTTTTTTTTTTTTTTTACCGATCCATTATATTTATTCAGTATTCTTCCCACCATAAAGAATCAGTCGTATGTGCAACTTCATTATTAATCATGTTTCACTGCTAAATGCCGATCGATCTTGATTTTCATATAATTAATGATTCCTGCGGTGACCATCTTGGCATCACTACAACAAAAATGAGTTTATGTGGCCATATTTTTTTCCTATAAAAAAAAATATTGCCGGAAATAATAATTATCATACAAAACACAGATTTTCTAATCTCTCTCGCCCCAAAACATAATTTCGCTCTCCCCCCTTTCCCTCGAATCCTAGTTCGAAATCCCTAATTTCGTATCTATCTCTCTCGCTCGTGCGTTCTCTCTCTCTCACTCGCTCGCCCTATTGCCCCCATCTTCTGATCAACATTTTTCCTCTCACCAGATCAACTCTCTCTCTCTCTCCCTCTCTCGCATATGCGTTTTGACAGAATCTGGGGGTCTTTCTTTAGTGTATTCTTGAAACTCGACAACGATAAATTTTCTTCTGAACCTCATTCATTTCTGGCATCATTTTTAGCGGATTTCAAGTTTAACAACAGATTTCAAACTGGGTAATTTGAGACTCACGAGAGCCAAATGATCCCCTTTATTTTTTCGCTTTAATCCCCATCTACGGTTTTTAGAGGTCTCATATTCGAATAATTGAATTTTCAATTAGAGAACTTTAAGGAATTAGATCCTATGAATAATCGTGAAATAGTTTATGAATGATATTAAAATAGTTTGAGATATCATATATTATTATGGTATTTTGAGAATTGATGTAGAAAAAGTGAAATAAAAAATATTATAAAATTAAAATATTATATATGTTTTGAGATTTTAAAAAAATTAAAATTTTCTTATATTTTATTTTGAAATTTAGAAAAATTCTAATTATTAGATAATGATTGATTTAAGATATTATTAAAATTAAAAATTTACATTTTATATAATATATGTTTGAGAATGAAATAAAGACAGATGATGACATGAAACTCATATTGTAAACAAACACTCACTCTCTTAGTCATTTTTAAATTTCATACTTTATTGTTTTTTCTTTATTGGTTGTAAGTGCTTGTTTTTGCCCCCCATTACATATAATTTAATTTATAAACTTTAGCATCTAAAGATCAAATAATTTAATATATAATAAATTATATTATTACATGCATTTTAGATGTTTAGGTAGCTAACAGGCAGGTAGCGGGTAGCTGGATCAGGAAAAGAGAAGGAAGCTAGGCAGCTGCAGGCTCGATGTTCAACTGACAATTTTAATTTTTAATTCCCAGCAGCTTGCATGCTTTGTCGAGCAGGGGCATTTGTTGTCATTGAAGCTTTTACATAGTTCGTATTGTTAATTCTAGCACTAATTTCATGATAAATGCATATTCTCATACATACATATACATATATATATATATATATATATATATATATAATATTTGAGTTTTATTATATATCCCGTCATTTTTGGACGTGTTTTTACATGCTCAAGATCTTTTCATTTGTTTGGAAGAAAAGAAACGTTCTCCAACTCAATAGGGAGGAATATTGGTCTTAATTATGTATTTTTTATAATTAGAATGTTTTTGTTATAATGGGGGGGGTTTAAAATAAGATTTTTGAACAACTCAGGCCAGACGAGCGGTAAGATTAATTAAAATGAAGGAAGTTTTAAAGGAAAATATTAGTTTGTCCACCTATTTTGATACCTCATTTTGACATTTTATACATTTTTTTAAATTTTATTTAGTAGTTAAGGAAGTAATTATTAGTATATTAATATTTTTTTTCATATGTTTTCAATATACTTTAAAATAATAAAAAAATAAATATAAAAATTTTATTTTACCCAAACTTGGGAAGTCTCCCAATGTGAATGCTTCTATAATTTGGGGTTGTTTCGGTTATTCCCATTTTGTCCTAAGAAGATGCTATTTTGGTTTTTTTTTTTTTTTTTAAGAACTTGTCGTTTGGTTTTTGTCAACATGACAACAGAAAAAAATTTATTAAAAAATATAGATTCAAAGCACTTTCACATCACATGCAAAATTTTATCAAATTTCATGATATTCTCTCATTTTTCGAGTTCGGGAACATGTCAAAAATAAACTCATATTTATACAAGTCATGGTAGAAATATTTTTCTTTTTCATACATATTTCTTGAGTAATTTAAAACAAATAACTGAACTTATTTTCATAAAATAATCTCAATTTATTTTCTTTCTAAAATTCTCATAATTGTAACGAAATAATTTGAGATCAGATGCGCTGATAAACATTGAAAAGCAGCCCTTCAATAAAAAAAAATTAACACATAAGCAGATATAGCAAACACATTATGGGTTGTGCCACACCTAAACTCACTAGAAAGATCACTAATTCACCTATTTCCATCGAACAAACCCTTTTCCCAGTTCCCCATTCCCTTTGGATTCCCCGGCCCAATGAGCAGTCAATACCAAACAAGTAGCAAATGGAAGAAATTTTTTAATTTGCTTCTCATCATTGTTAAAGCCATTCTTCCTGTTTGTGTAAGGATTGGCACCTAGTACTTGCGATTGATATTAAAATAGTTTGAGTTATAATATATTATGATATTTTGAGAAATGATCCATTCTTCATGTTGGCTACTTATATATAGCGAGCCATTTTACCGTATGCGCTGCTCCAAAAGTTGGACTTGCGAACCCTGTACTCACCCGTTGCGTTTTAAAACCGATTCCATTCATGATGAGCGTCATTGCTTTGCAGTCTTGATATTTCAGAGCAGCAAATATAGAGAGGTAAGAACGTGCTTCTAATTTTGTCCATCTCATAACTTGCTTTGCTTCTCAAATTTATTGAAGTGATCACCAGATTTAATATATATATATATATATTCGGTCGAGTCTTTTATATAAAATGAAAAAAATGTGACATCCCGTACCCGTAAGGAGGGTCCTGAATATCAACCTGTTTGACTTGGACCTGTTTTCATCTACAAATTCTATCTAAAATATATATCTGATCAAATCCACAAATAATTCCTCATCTCCGAATTTAAAGAACAATTAAATTCTAAATATCCATAAAGTTCATACATTAAATAAAATAATGCCATCATATAGGGTTCACAAACTTCCCATCAAAATATCCTACTAACACTTTAATCTAAATATGTTAAATAACGTAACAACAAAATAATAAATATTGTCTTCACTTCAACCCCAAACATGACCGCCTATCCTGGTCCCAATATATTAACCTTGGTCCTCAGGCGAGACCTCCACTTCATCTGAAATGTATATAGATAAGGGGGTGAGTTCATCCACAACTCAGTAAGCAAAACACCTATACTAGTATGTAAATCATGAGCATTTTTAATAAAAAATCCTTAAGTATGTAACGGAAAAACTTTTATTCAAAGTAAACAATTCCAAAACTTATAAACCAACCAAAAGCTGAGCGAACCTTTATTTTTCATAAAGTATACACATAACTAACTTTTTTTTATACCAAAACACTTTGGCAAAAATAACTGTAACATCTCATCCATTTTCAAACATATACCATGTTTAACCCCCGTGGTAGGGTTGTGCTATCCTCGGTGGCCAAACCAGGCAGTATCATATTGTGAGACTTTCCCTCATTCGTTCTTGGAGCCCCGAGTGTGCACATAGGAAAGAAACACATAAAAAGGATCACTTTGTTTCCAAAGTGATTGCACTCCTATCATATTGTATCATGGAGGTACCAACCATATCACGTGAATCCATATAATCATGTCCGAAGCATATTCAGAAATAAAGACAGACAGATAAGTATGCCAAAGGTTTTTCCGTAAACATATCATATTAAGCCACTTGTTTTTCACTTTCTTATCCATTTCCATACAAGCCAAAAACACAACAAAACATATTATTTTACATGCACAAGATAGCATCAAAATTAATGTTCGCTCTTATGCATAGTTCAGAAATATGTCAAATATTGCTCATGTCTACACATTTCATGTCAAAAGAAAAATTTCTCTATCATATAAATTTTTCATGGGCGAATGCATAAAACGTATACTGAGGTTGTTTTTCACATTTTTCTTCAAAAAAAAACAGAACATGCACATTTTATAAAAACCAACCTCAAACAAATTTTCTTTTTATGTAAATCTAGGATAGGAGCCCCGCTTACCTGACTCCTGTAGCGAATTATCAAAATTTGGAATCCGATCTCTAAGATTCTCGTCGCCTATTTATAAAAAAAAAGAAACTCAACATTAACAGCCAGCAAACCCAATCTATGTATATACAAAATGATAATCTAATGCTCCTAATTCTGAAAAATTTTGCAAAACTCCTTTCTTCAAACTACACTAGCTTAAAGCGTTACAATTTACTACAAAAATCAAGTCAAACAACACCCATAACGTGCTGACCAGCCCCAACAATCCGGGTTGTTATCCCACGCTCACATGAATATATATATATTCCTAACTTTCTAGCTTACAAACCCAACGAGACCAATCACCCAAAAATCATTCAGCAACATAATTATTAACCTCTACACGACCAATCAGTCTAGCCCGCCACAATAATGACGAGTTCCCAAAATTCAACATCACAATTAAAAAAAATTACTCCTAACCCACGGCTATAGTAGTACTAAAAAAAAACAGCAAGAATTTGTACCAACATACTCCAAAAATCTTCTAGCCTCACTTCAACAGAAATTTTAAAAAAATTATAAAGGTATAATCTACACCACTTACAAAGAGAACATCTATTCAAAAAGAACCTTGAATCCTTACCTGAATATGAAGAACAAACCGCAAGAAAACAGAAGCTTAAACAATGAAATTCTCGCCTCCCTAATGCTCCACTGCAACCAACGGAAACCGACTATATTTTCAGTGATTAAATCCCCACAACAGCACCCTTATTCCAGCCATATTCAATCAACTCCAACTTCCACATACCAACAACGGAAAGAAAAACATCAACTAAATTCTGAACAAAACACAAATACTACTCCTCGGACAGACCCCGAAATTTAAAAGAAAAATTCTAACCCAAAACACATACGTTAATCACCCATTCAATCAATCTGAGAAACCTACTCGAGAAAGGAGAGCAACCGGCAAGCACAACAGAGGCTAATACGTCGGATTCGTTTTCCCCGGTGCTCTGCTTCACCCCCCCCCCCCCCCCCGGAAACCCACAAAATAACTATGATTAAAACCCATAACCAAACCTTACAAGGATAGCAAAAAAAACAAGAGAAGAGAGAAGGAATTTAGATGAATTACCGGTGCGAATTTGGGTGAATGGAAAAACAGGGCTTGCGGCGAAGAGGAGACCCAGCAGAGAAATGATTTGCCGAAGGAGGAGGGAGAGAGTCTGGTGATGATCGATCCGTAGCACACCAATTAAATATCCGAGGAGTGGGCAGAAGCACTTTCATCTTGTTGCAACAACCGCTGGACGTGGCAAACGGGTGAGTGAAAATCGGAAGAAACCGAAGGAAAAACAGGAGGGTTGAAACCATCGGTGCCGAAGGAAAGAAAGGAAAAGAAAGGAAAAGAAAGAAGAATAAAGGAGAAGGGCGGAAAAACTAATACCTGGGGCGAAACGGCGCCGTTTTGTGGTGGGCTGGGCTGGGCTTGCAACGCTGGAATGGCCTGGGCTGTGGGCTGCGGCTGCGGGCCTTACATCCTCCCCTCCTAAAAATAAATTCCGTCCTCGGAATTTGCTACAAGAGTTCATAATCCTCGTTGAAGATGTGTGGGTATTTCTCTCGCATTTCCTCCTCGAGTTCCCAGGAAGCTTCACTACTTGTATGATTACTCCACAAAACCTTAACCATGGGGATGCTACGATTCCGCAACCTGTGTACTTTCCTTTCTAAGACCCGCACTGGTTCTTCGATATATGTCATATCTTCCTGAATCTGAAGCGGCTCATAATGAATGATGTGAGTTGGATCGGGAATATACTTTCTCAGCATGGATACATGAAATACGTTATGCACTCCCGTCAGATTCGGAGGAAGTGCTAACTTATATGCCAACGGTCCAACCCGCTCAAGAATCTCAAAAGGCCCAATATATCTAGGGCTCAACTTGCCCTTACTTCCAAATCTCATAACCCCTTTCATTGGTGCTATCTTCAAGAATACTTCATTTCCCACCTCAAACTCTAGTGGACGGCGGCGGTTATCGGCATAGCTCTTTTGTCGACCCTGAGCTGCTTTAATTCTGGCTCGAATAATGTCAATCTTTTCTGTGGTCTTTTGAATGATCTCTGGCCCCAAGATTTTTCTTTCACCAACTTCATCCCAATATAATGGAGACCTACATCTTCTGCCATACAATGCTTCATACGGTGCCATCCCAATACTAGTATGGAAACTGTTATTATAAGCAAATTCCACCAATGGTAAATGTCGTATCCAAGTCCCTTTAAAGTCCATTACGCATGCCCTCAACATGTCTTCTAAAATCTGAATAGTCCTTTCTGATTGTCCATCTGTCTGAGGATGATAAGCCGTACTAAAATTCAACTTAGTACCCATTGCCTCTTGCAAACTTCTCCAAAATCTAGAGGTGAAACGAGGATCTCTATCTGATACAATGGATACTGGTATCCCGTGTAACCTCATGATCTCTTGTATGTATAGCTCCGCTAGTTTCTCCAGCTTATGAGAAACTTTAATGGGCACAAAACGCGCAGTCTTCGTTAAGCGATCGACGATTACCCATATTGCATCTTGTCCGTTTAAAGCCCTTGGTAAACCTGTCACAAAATCCATGGATAGATGCTCCCACTTCCATTCTGGAATCTGTAATGGCTGTAACAGCCCTGCTGGTCTCTGATGTTCTGCCTTCACCTGTTGACAAGTCAGGCACTGTTATACAAACTTAGCAATTTCTCTCTTCATACCGTTCCACAAAAAAGACTCTCTCAAATCCCGATACATCTTGGTACTCCCTGGATGAACTGTGTATAAAGAGCGGTGTGCCTCCTCAAGGATTATCTTCTTTAGTGTATCATCTGCAGGTACACACAATCTGTCTCTAAACTTCAGAACTCCATCTTCAGAAATGCTAAAATCAACTTTGTCCCCGTTCTTAACTTCCTCCACTAGCTTTATCAATGCTGAATCTACTTTCTGAGCTGCTTTGATTCTCTCTAACAAATCTGGTTGCACTACTAAACTAGCCATGAAAGCACTTGTATCATTGGTGATGATCTCAATACCAGCCCTTTCTAAGTCCATTAGTAACTGGTGTTGAGTAGTAAGGGATGCTACTGCTGAACTCATTGATTTCCTACTCAGGGCGTCAGCTACAACGTTCGCTTTGCCTGGGTGATAATTGATATTACAATCATAATCCTTTATTAGCTCGAGCCATCTTCTCTGCCTCATATTTAATTCTTTTTGGGTGAAGAAATACTTTAAGCTTTTGTGATCTGTGTAGATTTCACACTTTTCCCATATAAATAATGCCTCCAAATTTTAAGTGCAAACACAACTGCTGCTAACTCCAAATCATGTGTGGGGTAATTTTGTTCATGTGTCTTTAGTTGCCTTGAAGCATAGGCTATAACTTTCCCATGTTGCATTAATACACACCCTAAACCCAGTCTTGAAGCATCACTATATACCACAAACCCACCTCTCGCAGTGGGAACTGTTAAAACTGGGGTGGTCACTAGTCTCTGTTTCAAATTCTGAAAGCTTTCTTCACATTTTTCCGTCCACTCAAACTTCTTGTTCTTCCTTGTGAGTGCGGTGAGGGGAACTGCTATCTTGGAAAAACCCTCAATGAATCGGCGGTAGTATCTCGCCAATCCTAAGAAGCTCCTAACCTCATGTACATTTTTCGGTGCTGACCAGTTCACTACTGCTTCCACTTTCCCGGGGTCCACTGAAATGCCCTCCTTTGAGACAACATGCCCCAGAAATGTAACTGCATTCAGCCAAAACTCACACTTCTTCAGTTTAGCGAACAACTTTTCTTCTTTAAGTGTTCCGAGTACTAACCTCAAGTGTTCCTCATGCTCCTTCTTGCTCTTAGAATAGATTAGGATGTCGTCAATAAAGACAACCACAAATTTATCCAAGAATCCATGAAATACTCTGTTCATTAAATCCATGAACACCGCTGGGGCGTTAGTCAAACCAAAAGGCATGACCAGAAACTCATAGTGGCCATATCTAGTCCTGAAAGCAGTCTTGGATACATCTTCAGCCTTGATCTTCAATTGATGATACCCTGATCGAAGGTCAATCTTCGAGAAAACTTGCGCACCCTGTAGTTGATCAAACAAGTCTTCTATGCGGGGTAAGGGATATTTATTCTTGATGGTTACTCGGTTGAGTTCTCTATAGTCAATGCACATTCTCATTGTTCCATCTTTCTTCTTCACAAATAACACTGGAGCACCCCATGGGGACACACTGGGTCGGATAAAACCCTTGTCTAATAGATCTTGTAACTGTTCTTTAAGTTCGGTGAGCTCCGATGGCGCCATTCTATAAGGAGCCTTAGACAAAGGTGCTGTGCCTGGCACAAGATCGATAGCGAATTCTACTTCTCGGTCAGGTGGCAATCCAGACAAATCTTCAGGAAACACTTCCGGATACTCTCTCACCACAGGAATCTCTTCTAGGCTCAACTCTTCTTTTGGTGCATCTATTACACAAGCTAAAAATCCTTGACAGCCATCTCGTAATAATTTCTCAATCTGAACTGCTGATATAATTGATGGGAATAATCGCACTTTCGTTCCCACAAATCGAATTTCATCCCCTTCAGGAAGCTTGAAAACTATCTCCTTTTTAAAACAGTCAATACTAGCATGGTATGAAGCCAACCAGTCCATACCCAAGATTACATCAAATCCAATCATGTCAAAAATAATAAGTTCAGCAGGCATCAATCTCTCTTCTATGGATATAGGACAGCCGCGGAGAATTTTGTGACAAGACACTGTAGTCCCCGTCGGAGTTGAGACCACTAAGTCAAAATCCAACCTTTCACCTTCCCATGAGCAGAGTTTGGCAAAATTCTTAGAAATAAAGGAATGTGTTGCCCCAGAGTCAAACAGTGTAGTGGCATGATTAGAAAACAAAGAAAGAATGCCTATGATCACATACAAAGTACCCTTTGATTTAATATCCACAACAATTACTAAGTTATTCCTAAAAAAAAAAAATAAGGAATAATACCTGTGATCACATCCTCCCTGCCTTCAGCCTCTCCTGGTGTCAGTGCGAAAACCCGAGCAGGTGCAGTAGGGCGTTGAGTATTACCTCGTGGCGCCCCTCCAGTCCTGGGTGGGGGTGGTAGTGGGGCAGGTCTATTGCTGCCCAAAGTAAGCGGACAATCCCTGAGATAGTGGCCCGACTTGCCGCATCGGTAACATAAGCCTAATTCTTTCTGGCACTTTCCCGTGTGAACACGGTCACAAGTTCTACAATGATAAGGCTGCTGATCACTCTGAATTGGCCTCTTGCTTGAATTACCCCCTTCATTTCTCTTCTTCCACTGTCCCTGGTTGTTGCTTGTATGATATCCAGATGGAGTAGACCTCTTCCTTTGATCAAGTAAGGTGGCGCTCCTCTGAAGCCATCCCTCAAACAAAGTGGCCTTATTCACCAACTCTGTGAACTTTTTCAACTGGAAACCCATCACTCGTTCGTACAGCTTCTCGTTCAGTCATTGCTCAAATTTGCGACACTTCTTCTCTTCATCAGGAATCAGATATGCTGCAAAGCGTGCCAGCTCAGTAAACTTGGCTGCATATTGGTGTACTGACATCGTCCCTTGGACTAATGTGGCAAACTCCATAGCCTTATCCTCTTTCATTGAAATGGGGAAGAAACGCTCCAGAAAAACTTCCTTGAACAGCGACCAACTTTTTATTTCATTCTTTTCAGCTTCCCTGATGGTCCTTTCCGAGATCCACCACCTTTTCGCCTCCCCAGTCAACTTGAATGTAGCAAACGCCACTTTTTGTTCATCCGTGCAAGGCAAGACTCGAAATATCTCTTCAATGTCCTGCACCCAATCTTCAGCTAATATCGGGTCGCCTCTCCCATCAAAAGGTGTGGGGCACAGCTTGTTGAAATCTTCCACGGTGCAACCCCTTTCACTTGTGGTGCCGTGACGGCCGGATGAATTTTGTGCAAGATCGTCTATCAATTGATGCGCTGCTGCCCGGAGTACTTCAGAAGCTCTTGGATTTGCTTCCCTTTCATTCCTGGCTGCGTTCAAATCCGATACACTTCGTTCACGGCGAGGCGGCATCCTGAGAAGACTTGAACTATTAAACAAATCGTTTATTACAAGCACACATACAAGAAACTATATAAATATCGACGGGTAGTCATCGCAGTCCAACAATGGTATACAATTTCCCCAAAAAGTAAGGTATCTACCAAAAGTATAATTATAAGAAATTTATAAACCTATTCCTTCAATCTCCAACCATACGAAATCAGCTCACTAGTCTATAAAATTCTACACCTCAAATAATTCCTAAAGTTGGCGAATTCTAAACCTCAAATTCCTAAACTTTATTGCATAAGTCTGCAGAATCTTAAACCTTTTGCTCTGATACCAACTGTCACACCCCGTACCCGTAAGGGGGGTCCTGAATATCAACCTGTTTGACTTGGACCTGTTTTCATCTACAAATTCTATCTAAAATTTATATCTGATCAAATCCACAAATAATTCCTCATCTCCAAATTTAAAGAACAATTAAATTCTAAATATCCATAAAGTTCATACATTAAATAAAATAATGCCATCATATAGGGTTCACAAACTTCCCATCAAAATATCCTACTAACACTTTAATCTAAATATGCTAAATAACGTAACAACAAAATAATAAATATTGTCTTCACTTCAACCCCAAACATGACCGCCTATCCTGGTCCCAATATATTAACCTTGGTCCTCAGGCGAGACCTCCACTTCATCTGAAATGTATATAGATAAGGGGGTGAGTTCATCCACAACTCAGTAAGCAAAACACCTATACTAGTATGTAAATCATGAGCATTTTTAATAAAAAATCCTTAAGCATGTAACGGAAAAACTTTTATTCAAAGTAAACAATTCCAAAACTTATAAACCAACCCAAAGCTGAGCAAACCTTTATTTTTCATAAAGTATACACATAACTAACTTTTTTTTTATACCAAAACACTTTGGCAAAAATAACTGTAACATCTCATCCATTTTCAAACATATACCATGTTTAACCCCCGTGGTAGGGTTGTGCTATCCCCGGTGGCCAAACCAGGCAGTATCATATTGTGAGACTTTCCCTCATTCGTTCTGTGTGCACATAGGAAAAAAACACATAAAAAGGATCACTTTGTTTCCAAAGTGATTGCACTCCTATCATATTGTATCATGGAGGTACCAACCATATCACGTGAATCCATATAATCATGTCCGAAGCATATTCAGAAATAAAGACAGACAGATAAGTATGCCAAAGGTTTTTCCGTAAACATATCATATTAAGCCACTTGTTTTTCACTTTCTTATCCATTTCCATACAAGCCAAAAACACAACAAAACATATTATTTTACATGCACAAGATAGCATCAAAATTAATGTTCGCTCTTATGCATAGTTCAGAAATATGTCAAATATTGCTCATGTCTACACATTTCATGTCAAAAGAAAAATTTCTCTATCATATAAATTTTTCATGGGCGAATGCATAAAACGTATACTGAGGTTGTTTTTCACATTTTTCTTCAAAAAAAAACAGAACATGCACATTTTATAAAAACCAACCTCAAACAAATTTTCTTTTTATGTAAATCTAGGATAGGAGCCCCGCTTACCTGACTCCTGTAGCGAATTATCAAAATTTGGAATCCGATCTCTAAGATTCTCGTCGCCTACTTATAAAAAAAAAGAAACTCAACATTAACGGCCAGCAAACCCAATCTATCTATATACAAAATGATAATCTAATGCTCCTAATTCTGAAAAATTTTGCAAAACTCCTTTCTTCAAACTACACTAGCTTAAAGCGTTACAATTTACTACAAAAATCAAGTCAAACAACACCCATAACGTGCTGACCAGCCCCAACAATCCGGGTTGTTATCCCATGCTCACATGAATATATATATATTCCTAACTTTCCAGCTTACAAACCCAACGAGACCAATCACCCAAAAATCATTCAGCAACATAATTATTAACCTCTACACGACCAATCAGTTTAGCCCGCCACAATAATGACGAGTTCCCAAAATTCAACATCACAACTAAAAAAAATTACTCCTAACCCACGGCTATAGCAGTACTAAAAAAAAACAGCAAGAATTTGTACCAACATACTCCAAAAATCTTCTAGCCTCACTTCAACAGAAATTTTAAAAAAATTATAAAGGTATAATCTACACCACTTACAAAGAGAACATCTATTCAAAAAGAACCTTGAATCCTTACCTGAATATGAAGAACAAACCGCAAGAAAACAGAAGCTTAAACAATGAAATTCTCGCCTCCCTAATGCTCCACTGCAACCAACGGAAACCGACTATATTTTCAGTGATTAAATCCCCACAACAGCACCCTTATTCCAGCCATATTCAATCAACTCCAACTTCCGCATACCAACAACGGAAAGAAAAACATCAACTAAATTCTGAACAAAACACAAATACTACTCCTCGGACAGACCCCGAAATTTAAAAGAAAAATTCTAACCCAAAACACATACGTTAATCACCCATTCAATCAATCTGAGAAACCTACCCGAGAAAGGAGAGCAACCAGCAAGCACAACAGAGGCTAATACGTCGGATTCGTTTTCCCCGGTGCTCTACTTCACCCCCCCCCCCCCCGGAAACCCACAAAATAACTATGATTAAAACCCATAACCAAACCTTACAAGGATAGCAAAAAAAACAAGAGAAGAGAGAAGGAATTTAGATGAATTACCAGCGCGAATTTGGGTGAATGGAAAAACAGAGCTTGCGGCGAAGAGGAGATCCAACAAAGAAATGATTTGCCGAAGGAGGAGGGAGAGAGTCTGGTGATGATCGATCCGTAGCACACCAATTAAATATCCGAGGAGTGGGCGGAAGCACTTTCATCTTGTTGCAACAACCGCTGGACGTGGCAAACAGGTGAGTAAAAATCGGAAGAAACCGAAGGAAAAACAGGGGGGTTGAAACCGTCGGTGCCGAAGGAAAGAAAGGAAAAGAAAGGAAAAGAAAGAAGAAGAAAGGAGAAGGGCGGAAAAACTAATACCTGGGGTGAAACGGCTCCGTTTTGTGGTGGGCTGGGCTGGGCTTGCAACGTTGGAATGGCCTGGGCTGTGGGCTGCGGCTGCGGGCCTTACAAAAAACAACCTGCTTTTCTTCGATTGGGCTATATATAGAGTTTTCTAGATTACTATAAAACTCAAGTTTGTTTTTTGTTTTCTATATACGGTGATACCTTGATTGAATGTGTTAAAGTAGTGATCGCAGAAACCACAAAAAGAGTACTAATTTAGACCGTTGCCTCAGTACAGTTCCCATATCGGAGAACATATATGTAAGTTACATGGATTTGTGGTTACAAATCGTGTTTTTTTTTCAGAGATGAACTTCTGATGACACTCAGGGGAGTCTTTGTTGCATGCCTCATAGCTCGTTAATTAGTCAAATACTTTCACCAACTTCTTCCTGGCTGGGAAATCCTGATATCAGGCTTCCCCCATGCAGTACGTACTATTCCCTGGCCCCATAGGCAGACTCAATTGCAGATCTAGTTTGTGTATATATATATATATATATATATATATATACACATATGTACAGATAGGGGTTTATGCCTACTTTTAATGTCAATTTAAATTATTCAACACATCAGTCTATAACATTTCATGTAAATATCAAAGCAGAAGCTCAACTTTTGTTGAGATATTGCAATAAATGATCATGAACTTGGTCATATATGTTTAAAAGAATTTGAAAATTTATGTCAATAAATATTAAACAAACTAAAATTTTGAAAGTTTGATTGATTAATTCATATAATATCAACTTAATAATGCGCTCTAACCCAACTCACAACAAAAAGACTTTTACAATATGTTAAAGGAGAGATACTGTAATACTTTAATAGAAAGTCCAAATTATATGACCTATATTTTAAAGGATTATTCAATGATACAACTAGAGCCTCATTAAAACCTTTTAAAGAGTAAGAACTTTTCCTTCCTGAAATTTCCAAGTTACCCCTATTTATAAACATTAAGCTTAATAAAAACACTTAGAACTAGTTAGTAATCAATAATATCATACATGACATATGTATTATAATAAACACAATATTTGATCATGAAGGGAAACCCAATGAAGAACTTCTAATGATAAAATCTTATGGGGCAGCCAAATCCAAGAAAGTTTGTTTTATTGGATTGAGATATTACAAGTAAAATTCTCAGATTACAAATTTTTTTTAACTAGACACTCTTACTCAATAAGACAAATGACATGTTTGCCTTCTACTGCAATAGCAGTTAGAATTTTTGACAATCTCTAATCTATTTGTCTTTCTTTCTGGAATCTCCAGTGGTTGAACATGAACACTTCAACTCCCCCTTAGAATATGCTCTGACTCAATCCATATGGAATGAGCAACTAGAAACTAAAAAATTCTTCTCTTGAGAATTTCCTCTCACACGAATACTTGAAGACCTCTCTCGGCTTCAAACTCTCAACAATATTTGAAAATATTTCTGAAGTGTTGCTTCCGGTGTGTTCATAAAAATCTCAGCCGAACACTTCCTTAAATAGGCAATACAGTGAAAGACTTGGATTAGGATTCTACTGACAGTTTTATCCAGTTATCCAGTCTGTTACGCTGCTAACGATTTGCCAGTGTGTTAGATCGGGATACTTCTATTTGATGTCTTTGAGTTCAAATCTGTTTCGATTTCTTCATATCAATCTTACATCTTGATCTCTTCTTCTCTTCAACTGATCTCTAGCCTTGAACGTCTATTTAGGACTCTTGAATATCTCATCTTTGAATTTAAAAGTTACATGATAAGAGTTATATTATAAAACAAACTCTATCCTATTGGATAAATCTTAAAGCCTTATTTAAAATTAAGTTAATTCAATATTCAGAATTTAAACTCAAATCATCTAATCCCTAATAAAATAAAAAATAGGCAAACAACATAGATCTCATGCAAAAAGTTATACTTCTCATATTACATTAGAGTTCAAAATATCATCTTATGCAAACAGTTAGAAGTATCAAGCATGAGTCTCAAAGCAAAACAAGCAAATTAGTTCAAAGTATCAAACACATGCAAAATAAACCAAAATAATTAATCATTGTTTCGAAAACAAACCAAACTGATAAAAAAAACTAAGAAACTTTTCAAAAAGAATTTTTTGTTGGTGGTGGTTGTCAACTCCATGTGAGCTCTCTTGCCTTCCTCTTCCTACTGACACTTTTCCCCCTGAGCCATTCATCCTACTCTTCCCCTGTGTGTCATGTCAACAATTAGCAGATCTAAATTATTCTTCATCAGTTGGACTCACAATCTTTAGGGTTTGGTCCACATTTAGAACAAGTTGTTGGAGTCTATCATTTGTCTGCTCTGAATCATCTTGTTGGTCTACAAAATATTGCTCAAATTTTTTCATACGCTACTCCCATTTTTCCACGAAAGAGTCAAACTTGCTATGCAAGAGTTGAATCTGTTCGAGCATGTCCATGGAAGGTCTAGGAGCTAACTGGGAGGAAGTGGATGCAGTTGTGTGTCCTCTTTTTGCTAACATTTGCCTTTTACGTGATGACAGTTAGAGAGGAGATTTTCCCAAATAACTTAACAGTGGTCCCAATGTCATGGAGGGGGACCTTGGAAATCCAGGCTAATTTAGAAATTAACCCTCCAAAAAGTAAGCTTTTTTTGTTAGCTCAGTATGTCTAGTAATAGGCCACAGATTTGTCAGCACAACTTTGGCCAAAAATTTGTATTAGGGGAGCATGGTATTCATGGAGAGTCTATGAACTTTTGGGAACCATTTTGGCACTTCTGGGCTAGCAAAAGGATCCTTCATTCTGGTCTTGGATGGTGTCCCAATCCCTTTGTATAGAAAACATGGACTTTCCACAGTAGGGAGTTCATAGAACTCTCGTATGACAGCAGTGGTGATTATCATCCCAATTCCTTTCATAGTAGAGGAGATGGATGAAGATTAGCGTAAAACTCTCTCACCACCTCTAGATAAGGAGCAGGTGCCCTTTCAGTTAACTTTTTTCAACATTTTTTAGCAAAAATTTGTCCAATAAAAGTGAAAGATAGATCATCAAGGTCACTCAAAATTACCTTCCATTCTCCCAGAATTTAAATATTACTTGATAAGAGTTACATCACAAAAAAAATTATTATCCTTATTAGATAACACTTAGAGTCCTATTAAAATTATATCATCTAATATTCAAACTCAAAAATAACTCATCTAATCCTAGCTAAACTTAAATTACATTTACAACCAATCTTCATGCTGAGCAAAAACATCCCTAATGGCACGGAGAGAGGACTTTCCACCATTAGCAAACACCATAATGTCATCTGCAGACATTAAATGGGATATAAGAGGGACAAAGATGATAGTAAAGAACAATCATCCCATTTCCAAACTTATGCTTCAACAATCGGGATAACATTTCTTCTACGAGAATAAACAAATAGGGAGATAAAGGATTCCCCCACTGTGGCACTATCATGATGCAATAACTGACCCAAAGGGACAGTAATATTAGTAAAAAATTATTCATATTAGAAATTTAGTGGTAATCCAAGAAGGAAAACCCATACCGGCACCATTGAAGATTATGTATCCTCATCAAACCCTAAATGCCAACGAAACCCTCGATAGGGTACACCATCAACATCAGCCACCTCTCTCGACAGTGCCTTCACAAAATCAGTCTCATTAGAGAGATGCATAAACACATTCCAATGCTTTCTAATTGTGGAAACTACTAGCTGCGAACTCAAACCCCAACGATTTCGGATGAACACATGTATAGCATCAAGGGAAGGATGCTGCCTTAAAAATTTAAAGACCGTCGAATACCTAAAAGAAGCATCCGATTTCTCCACTTCTTCATTGGAGAAAAGAATACAAATCTCACTATCAATCACCTTCGCAGAACGAAAAGGAACATCAATTTTTGATAACGGTTGCGGCAATTGGGCCACTAAATCAACAAAAGAGTGCTGTCGAGAAGCCATTGCCAATGACCCAAGTGGTGCCATGACAGCAGCCATGTGACTGATCACACAAGTATCAAACCCTAGCAGAGCACGATTTTTGGAAAGAGGGCATTTTCGGTACCTAGGAAGTTATCCAATTGTACTGGTGTTACAATAAAGTTTATACACATATACTATATGGCTTTCTTAATCAAGAGAGAATTACCATTTTCAATCCTTCTCAATATTGTTAGTTTGTGGTCTAGAAAGATAAGAATATACTTTGTTTCTTTAGTTTTTGTTTCTTTAGTTCTTTTATGGAAAGAAAGCATTTTTTTTTTTTTTGATATTGGAGAAGGGCGGATCAAACCCATGATCTCCATTATGGAGACGTGCATAGGGCTTTGCCATTAGGCTATATGCCATTGGCAAAGAAAGTGTCTTTGGTGATACATTAATGTCTAATATTGCTTTTATCTTTTTTATATATAAATATATTTATATATATATATATATGTTGTTTTCTGTGAAGCAAGATTGAGAATTCTGATCGATAGAGAAACTCATACATGTTTAAGCAAGAGATAATAGCTACATGTTCAATAGTGGTTCCGGCTCAAATTTATTAAAGAATCTTCACTTTTAATAGAGGAAAATCGTGACTACAATACCAACATTTAGGGGTTACAAATAAATAAATAAATAAATCCCAAATTCAAGTGTAAAAAACCACACAAAACCTAACGAAAACAATAATACAATGAAGCCCAAACAAAACAAATTCAAGCCTATCTAAGAAATTCTCAAATGAGGTAAGCCTAGCTTATCAAGCCTTATCCATCCACAGAGTTTATGAGGTAAATTTCTGATATTATATATACCAGATATTGGACGTACCAAGCGCCCTCATTTTTGATATTTAGAAAAAAAAAAAATTCAGCCGAAAAATTACACTCTAAAAGTATGACAGAAGCTGAAAGTTCATCTCTCTGAAGACCTATAGTACTATGCAGCAGCTTGAATGTTGGTTTCCCAACGAGTAGTACTTTGTGCCGGAACCAATAATCATGCACGTTTCTTTATTTTGAAATCGATTAATTGGGCATGAGGGATAGCTTTTCATGCAATAATCCCGTTGTTTACTCTATTATATGGCTTCATGCATGAGAGAATGACAATCATTTTTTTTTTTTTTTTTTTTGAGAGGAATATCGAACTTTATTGATAAACAGAGAATTACAAGAAGAAAAACGAAATTACAAATCTGGACTAAACGCCAGAATGATCGCATCATCAGCTAGCTCAAGGCCGGATTCCTTAGCTAGACAGTGGGCCTAAACATTGCCACTACATTTTACGAAAGATATCTACCATGACTTTAGACATGATAACATTAAGCCTAGTATCTTTAACACCAGGCTAACTGTGTCGCATCTGTCAGGAGACTTTTGAAGTCCTAGAACAATTTGTTGCGAGTTCCCTTCTAAAATCACACCATCACACAGAATGGCAATAAATTAAATAGAACACTACAACATGATATTATGTATTGGTTTGATGCAGTGCTTGGGAAGTCTTGTAAACTCTTAAAAGATAATTTATTATCATTTATCATATAAAATATTTTTTTTATTGAATGAGTTAGTTATATAATCTGTATTAATAATTTACATAATTTTAATTTATTATTTTTAATAAAAAAATTTATTAATTAATTTGAAATATAGAAAAAAAAATTAGATCGAACCGAAATTACTAGTCTGATCCGACCCCTAAAGATGTTCGATTCAATTCTGATCTGAAAAAAACGATGGACTAAAAATTTCAATCCATCACCTGCCAAATTTTTTTACACCCTCAGTGGTTTACAGATAATGGATCATATCTATAAATTATAAAAAAGTAAAGCGGAATGTATAAAGCTTAGTTGAAATCATACGATTGAGCGTCACCCACCAAACAAATTAAAGTGCCTTTTGCTTTTTAGGCGCTTATAAAGCCAACACACTAATATAATAAGCTCAGGAAAAGAGAAGGTAGCTTGGTAGCTAGCTCGGTAGTGGCCAGTGGCTACTCAATCATGTTCCACTAACAATTTTTAATTTTTAATTCCCAGCAGCTTGCATGCTTTGTCGTTTGGTATTTCTTAACCACTATTCCGATGAATTTTACAGCTGAAATTTCGGAGCTTAGAGATATTGCACATTATTAGAATGGACAAGTTGGAGACTATATAACATGGCACGATCAAGTCACCGCATGTTCATTTTTCAATATTCATGTATTAATTGTCTTTGGTTGTCAAAATTTGTTGCACATCTTTCAATCAAATCTGCTTACGACATTCCAATGTCTAACTTGCCTACATATAATCGGCCATGGGTCGTTGGAAGCTTTATTTGAACAACATGATGCTTTATTAACAGCCTCAGTGGCTACAAATCTCATCCAATTGGAGCATCTTACTAGTTTGAGTCTTGTTAATTTGCCAAAACTCAAAGTGGTTTTTGGAAGAGATGGATGATTTGGAGCTTCCGTCGTTGAAACAATTGCAAGTTAACAAAGTTATAAATGAGTTTGCTTCAAAATGTTTGACCTGTCAAGAAACAAGTCAAGGGATCAGCCAACTTGAGACTAGCTAGTAGCTAGCATTAAACAACCAATTTTCAATAAGGTCACAATCCAATGAAGTACAACGCTGGTAAGAATCTCTGAATGATTGGATTTTTCAACCCAACCATTAATTAAACTGTTTGGAAAAAATGCCAGTCTCTGTTAAATTGAAACACGCAAATTGCGATTTGCGTATTAAACACTGTCAAAGCATGGTTAAGTGATGCACAGCCAGATAAAGAATAAGGGCACTAGCTGCAAGCTGATCATAAAGAGATTTTGCCAAATCAAAATTAACGATGATGAGAAACTATTATTCTACCTAGCCTTCAATAAACAATAAATTGTACCTAAAATATTGTACATATTAATATATATACATATACGCATCTTTTGACCAATTGCCAACACTTTGAACTCTCGCTAAGAGAACATCAAAGATCCATTAATCGATATCCCTCCTCTCCCATGTATCAAATTACGTTTTATATATATATGTGTGTGTGTGTATATATATACACACACATATACGTATATGGCTTTCTTAATCAAGGGAGAATTACCATAAATAAAAGAAAAAGAAAAAGAGAGAGTTACCATCTTCAATCCTTCCCAATATTGTTAGTTTGTGGTCTAGAAAGATGAAACTACACTTTGTTTCTTTAGTTCTTTTATGGAAAGAAAGTGTCTTTGGTGATACATTAATGCCTGATATTGCTTTTATCTTCTATATATAAATATATATGTTGGGAATAGGCAGTTGAACAAACAACAATAATCTAAATTATGCAGTAGATGCAATTAAGAGAAATTAAAATGATAAATAGAACATAGCGATATAAGTGGTTCGACTCTGAATAAGCCCACATCCACTATGGAGTCGATCTCAAAACTTTATTATAATCAAAGATGGAGTACAGAGATTGAATCAAAAGATTCTACAATACAATCACTCAGTTTCACGTGTTTACTCTCAACCTCACAAGTGTTTACTCTCAAGAACACTCAAAGCTCACAAATACAGAGGAAAAACGAAATGGCAGAGGTTTGGGCGTTGTGCGTTCAAATAAACGCGTTTATCTTATATAAGTGATACTCGCTCGAGCGAGAATGCTCTTGTTCAAGCGAGACATTATTTCAAACAGCACCATCTTAGTCCGTAGAACATTAGCTCGAAGCGAACTATCGAGCGAACGACTAAGGTTATAGTTTCCCTCGAGCGAGCCCTCGAACGAGGCTCGAACGAAGTCATTGCCTTTATCTCGCTTGAGCGAAGGTCTCGCGAAATCTCTGTCTGGTATCTCGCTCGAGTTGGTGTCGAGTGAGAGTTGAGCGAACTCTCTAGTTGGAGTCTTGCTCGAGCTTGAGTCGAGTGAGAACAAAGGAGGAGCTATTTCAAGCCATCTCTCAACAATATATATATATATATATATATGTTCTTTTCTGTTAAGCAAGGTCGAGAATTCTGATCGATAGAGAAAATCATCCAATAGTATGCAACAGCTTGAATATCGCTTTCCCAATGAGTAGTTCCTTGCGAAGGAACCAATAATCATGCACGTTTCTTTATTTTGAAGTCGATTAATTGGGCACGAGGAATACCTTTCATGAAATAATCCCGCAGTTGTGTGATCTATTATATGATTCCATACATGAAAGAATGGTAGCAATTTTTTTTTTAAGAGGAATATCAAACTTTGTTCATAGTATGCATTGGTTTGATGTAGTGTTTGAGAATTTTTCTATTTAGTGAGTTAGTTTCATAGTCTGTAGGGCTGTATAAAATAACCGAACTTCTGACCTGAACCGTTTACCCGACTTGTATTGACCCGAAAACCCAACTCGTTTGGATTAAAATTGGTAACGGGTAATACCCGTTATCGATAATCTTATATTTGTCATTTCGATTTCACGTTCGTTCCCCCTCGCCGATTTACAAATTACTCTCTCTCTCTCTCTCTCATAGTGTTGTCAGTTCCATATACACCCAAGCCAAGTAGCTTCCCCAGCTCGTATCCAAACTTCTGATATGAAACCCTAGATGATCAAGGCGGGTCGAAAGTAAACCTTGATCTACACCTTTCGAATCTCCAGTTGACACGACAAATTTCTCAAGGTGGCATTGAAGATAGACACAAAAATGGCAGGTTGAAGGAAGCTATTGAAGGGCGAAAGAACATGTAGCGAAAATGAAATATATATATATATATATGCATATATATTTAATTGAAAAATATATATTTGTCCATCTTGGGTGTTTTTGTTTTGATGTGAGATTTTTGTTTTTGGATTAGGATTCTAATTTTTTGTTTATAAATGTAAGATTGAGATTTTTCTTTTTGGATTATAGTTTTGAAATTTTTGTTTTTGAAGATTTCGAGTAATTTGGAAAAGATTGAGATTTTTGTTTTCGAATTAGGGTTCTAATTTTTTATCTATGAATGTAAGATTGAGATTTTGTTTTCGGATTAGGCTTTTCAAGCTTTTGTTTTTGAAGTTTTAGAGTGATTTAGAGAACTGATTTCGAAATCTCATTCAAAACAAAATCGGCTAATCGGGAAAACGGATAATGGAAATTCGGAAGTGGAATCTTATTGGAATAGTTCGGAAAATGGTGATTCAGGTCGGGTCGATTGAATAGCCCTAATAGTCTGTATTAATGATTTACATAATTTTAATTTATTATTTAAAAAAAATTATTAATTAATTTGAAAAAGAAAAAAATAATTAGATCGGACTAAACGAACCAAAACTATCGGTCTAGTCCAGTCTCTAAAGATATTCGGTTCGGTCACTTCCCAAATCGGTTGGGACCGATTTACACCCTTAGAGGTTTACAGCTAATGGATCATATCTGTAGATTATAAAAAAAAAAATAAGCGGAATATATAAAGCTTATTTGAAATCGACCGTCACCTACCAAACAAATTAAAGTGCCTTTTGCTTTTTAGGCGCTAAAGCCAACACTAATATATTAAGCTCAGGACAAGAGAAGGTAGCTAGGTAGCTAGCTGGGTAGTGGGTGGTATGTCTCGATCATGTTCCACTGACAATTTTCAATTTTTAATTCGCAGCAGCTTGCATGCTTTGTCGGGCTTCATGAGTTGCTGCTATTGAAGCTTCAGTCTTCAAAATCATGTAACGTTGCTTACATAATTAGTATTGTTAATTCTAGCACTTTAATTTCATGATAAATGGATATTCTCATATATACATGAGTCTTATTATATATTCATTAACCATCTAAGTGCATGAACTTCAGTCATTGAACTTATTATAGTAAATGCTATTTTAGTAATCAAAATTAAGATCGCAAATGTATCCCGTCATTTTAAACATGTGTTTTTTTACATGCTCAAGATCTTTTCATTTGTTTGGAAGAAATGTTCTCCAACTCAATCGGGAGGAAATATCCACCCAGGCCGGACGAGCAGTAAGATTAATTAAAATGAAGCCATATTGTTTAAATAGATCAGTAGGAAGAGAATAGAAAATGGAAGTACGGTGGCCAAAGACCTCTGCCAGATTGGCATAATTCTCGACCTTCAAAATAAATTCTGGAATTCAATACCCCAAATGTATAAAAAAAGAAAAATTGGAACTTTAGTGTTTCTCAAAATTAGATAGTTATAAAGAAAGAATATTATTTTTCCTAAATCTCATAAGTCGCCCAATGAAAATGCTTTTATAATTTGGATTGTTTCGATCATTCCAACTTTGTTCCAAGAAAGATGCTAATTTGGTGATTCCTTTGAAGAATTTGTCGTTTGGTAAGGGGCATATTAACTTATCAAGAGCATTCACAATGAACTTAATAAATTTATCATAGTTAAAAATATTTAATATATATAATAATTAGATAATGATTAATTAAAAATATTTAATTATTTAAAATTAAAAATATCTATTTTATATAATATTTGAAAAGGAAATAATGAAATATAATAGGATGATATGAAACTCATATCATGAAGAAAGACTCTTACTCCCTAAGTCTATTTTTAAATGTCATACTTTATTCTTTCTTCTTTGAAAAGGATAAGTCATTATTTAAAGGGTAGATTTTGACACGATTTATATATAATAAAGTTATTATTAAATGTAAAATTAAGGGACCAAATAAATAAATCTACTTTTTAATGGTGAATCTCTTTTTTTTTTTTTAAAGTATCTATCTAAAATTTACTTAATTTAAAAGGAAAATAATATTTATAAAAAAAATTTTATAAAAATTATCTCTGATTGTATTTTGTGTCTCAACCTTCTTAAATTTTAATTTCATTTATATTAGATAAATAATTATTTCTATTTTTCTTTTGAAGTAACATATATCTAATGCTACTCTTTTAATACTACGATCAATTAAAGAGATATGTGGGGTTTAATGAAACTCAAGATCGATCGGAGGGAGCCTATTGGCCGCACGACGTCTCATTGTATGCTAATTGATCTCTTCGATCTCTCAAAATCAGCCGGCCATGCATTACCAGCTTGGACATTAATGGCAAAGTACTGGTCCAAATCTCGTTGAACAACCCCATGATCGACTTGAGATGATTCCTTCTAGTGTCGACGTAGTACTTGATCATGTCCCGATCAACCTCGATCGATCGTCAAAGTGACCAGGAACTTTCAATTTCTAGCCTGGGAAGTACGCTTTTAAATTAACCACTTGCAACACTTTTTTATTAAACTTTTTTCCTCTCTTTTTCCAAAACTTCACAAAACATCTCAACTTAAAAAATAATAGCTAGGATTAAAGCTCCAAGTGGACACATTGACGAAGGATAAGGGGTGCCGCCCATTCTAACGCTGAAGCTTACCGCCCATTTTTTTTTTGTTAATACTTTTTACCATCTTTTTTTATCATTTTAAAATCTTTAAAAATATATATAAAAAATAATATATATTAAGAACATGTATTTTTATAATATTGTGATTTTTAAATTATTATTTTTTAAATATTTAAGAATAAGAAAAAAATAATTTTAAAAAATGAACTAGGCAGGATCCAAGACCCGCTGTTGGTGACCCTATAATCACTTAAATTCAAATAACTAAATTTACAATTAGGAAATCTTTGAAAAATTAAATAGAGATTAAATTTTTGATTAGCCGTGAAATAATTTTTAAATGGTATTAAAATGATTTGAGGTATGATATATTATGATATTTTGAAAAATGTTATAGAAAAAGTTAAATAAAAAATATTATAAAATTCAAATATTATTAAAATATTATTTTTATTTTGAAATTTAAAAAATAAATTAGTTTTATATTTTATTTATAAGTTTGAGAACGTTGTAGTAATTAAATAATAATTATATTATAATAGTTATGTTTATGCGTTGGCATGTCAAATCATGTGTAATATTCGAGAGAAGTTTAATTTAATCCTTTTTATATTTTGATTTGTTTGTAAACATATCATAGTTAAAAATATTTAATATATATAATAATTAGATAATAATTAATTAAAAATATTTAATTATTTAAAATTAAAAATATCTATTTTATATAATATTTGAAAAGGAAATAATGACATGTAATAAGATGATACTCATATCATAAAGAAAGACTCTTACTCCCTAAGTCTATTTTTAAATGTCATACTTTATTGTTTCTTCTTTATTGGTTGTAAGTGCTTGTTTTTTCCCGATCCATTATATTTATTCAGGAAAAATGTTAGGGATCTCTATTTTACTAGAAGATTCCTATTTAAGATATATTTTTATTTTTTTATTTTATATGATTTTTATATAAGTATTTTAAAACAATATTGTGATTTTTTTATATTTTTAAAAAATATTTTAAGATATTAAAAAAATCATGTAAAGAAAATATATATTTTAATGTTTTAAAGTGTATATTCTCTTTACATGATTTTTTTAACATTTTAAAACTTTTGTTAAAAATATAAAAAAATCATAACATTATTTTGAAACACTATATATAAAAATCATGTAAAATAAAAAAAATAAAAAAAAATATCCTAAGTAGGGATCCCTAATAAGAATCCCAAAGTAGAAATCCCTAACATTTTCCATTTATTCAGTATTCTTCCCACCATAAAGAATCAGTCATATGTCCAACTTCATTATTAATCATGTTTCACTACTAAATGCTGATCGATCTTGATTCTCATATAATTAATTGATTCCCGCGGTGACCATCTTGGCATCACTACTACAACAAAAAGGAGTTTATGTGGCCATATTTTTTTCCCAAAAAACAAATATTGCCAAAATAATAATTATCATACAAAACACGGATTTTCTAATCTCTTTCGTCCCAGAATATAATTACGCTCTCCCTCCCTCTCCTGCGAATTCTCATTCGAAATCCCTAATTTCATTTCTATCTCTCACTCGCGTGTTTTCTCTCTCGCCTGCCCCATTGCCCCCATCTTTTGATCAATGGTTTTCCTCTCACCCTCTCGCATATGCATTTTGACAGAATTTGGAGGTCTTCCTTTAGTGCCGTCTTGAAGCTCGATGATGGTAAGTTTTCCTCTGAATCTTGTTCATTTCTGGCATTATTTTGAGCATATTTCAAGCTTAACGACGGATTTCAAATGGGTAATTTGAAACTCACGAGACCCTAATGATCCCCTTTATTTTTTTCACTTTAATCCATCCATCTGTGGTTTTTAGAGGTCTCATATTCAAATAACTAAATTTTCAATTAGGAAATTTTTAAGGAATTAGATCTTATGAATAATCGTAAAATAGTTTATGAATAATATTAAAATAGTTTGAGATATCATATATTATTATGGTATTTTGAGAAATGATATAGACAAAGTGAAATAAAAAATATTATAAAATAAAAATATTATTAAAATGTTATATATGTTTTGAGATTTTAAAAAGATTAAAATTTTCTTATCTTTTATTTTGAAATTTAGAAAAATTCTAATAATTAGAGAATGATTGATTTAAAATATTATTAAAATTAAAAAGGTTCATTTTATATAATATATGTTTGAGAATGAAATAAAGACAGATGATGATATGAAACTCATATTGTAAACAAAGACTCACTCTCTTAGTCATTTTTAAATTTCATACCTTATTGTTTTTTCTTTATTGGTTGTAAGTGCTTGTTTTTGCCCCCCATTATATATAATTTTTAAATTATAGTGATTCCTTTGAAGAATTTGTCGTTTGGTAAGGGGCATATTAACTTATCAAGAGCATTCACAATGAACTTAATAATTTATTGTTTAGTAAAATAATAATTAAAATGCATTAAAACAAAATTGTAATAGTCTCAACAAGTGGCTAGTTAAAATAATTTTTTCTCTCTTGGCTTAACAAATATAGTTAGTAGATAAGTGTTAGTCAAATTATTTTTTGAGACTAAAATATTCATCTGTCTTGCTTGTATACTCTTCCGCACTAGACTTTGTGCTTTTCATTTTTGCTTTCACATTTGACTAGATTTTCACAAAACATAATTGCACAGAAAAATATAATCATTAAAAAATTTTATCTTTTAGGAATAATTTAAATGTTAAAAAATTAATGCGTATTTTACAATAACAAACTAATATTCAAATTATAATTGGAATTAAAATAAATAAAAATTTGAAAATTAATATTTTAATAGAATAATTATTGATTTATTGAATATGTTATTTTGTATAATAAAAAGTAGATAGCCAAAATTTATAAAAACGAAATTTCTATTTAAAATTTGACTAAAAAATAACTAGGCTATTATTAATGATCCAAGTGGACACATTGAGAAGGATAAGGGGTGCCGCCCCATTCTAACGCTGAAGCTTACCGCCCAATTTTTTTTTTTATTAATATTTTTTACCATCTTTTTTTATCATTTTAAAATCTTTAAATATATATATATATATATAATAATAATATATATTAAGAACATGTATTTTTATAATATTGTGATTTTTAAATTATTATTTTTAAATATTTAAGAATAAGAAAAAAATAATTTAAAAAAATGAACTAGGCAGGATCCAAGACCCGCTGTTGGTGACCCTATAATCACTTAAATTCAAATAACTAAATTTACAATTAGGAAATCTTTGAAAAATTAAATAGAGATTAAATTTTTGATTAGCCGTAAAATAATTTGTAAATGGTATTAAAATGATTTGAGTTATGATATATTATGATATTTTGAAAAATGTTATAGAAAAAGTTAAATAAAAAATATTATAAAATTCAAATATTATTAAAATATTATTTTTATTTTGAAATTTAAAAAATAAAATATTTTTATATTTTATTTATAAGTTGGAGAATGTTGTAGTAATTAAATAATAATTAAATTATAATAGTTATGTTTATGCGTTGGCATGTCAAATCATGTGTAATACTCGAGAGAAGTTTAATTTAATCCTTTTTATATTTTGATTTGTTTGTAAACATATCATGGTTAAAAATATTTAATATATATAATAATTAGATAATAATTAATTAAAAATATTTAATTATTTAAAATTAAAAATATCTATTTTATATAATATTTGAAAAGGAAATAATGACATATAATAAGATGATATGAAACTCATATCATAAAGAGAGACTCTTACTCCCTAAGTCTATTTTTAAATGTCATACTTTATTGTTTCTTCTTTATTGGTTGTAAGTGTTTGTTTTTTCCCGATCCTTTATATTTATTCAGGGAAAATGCTAAAGCTCTTTATTTAATTAGAAGATTCCTATTTAAGATATATTTTTTATTTTTTTATTTTATATGATTTTTATATAAGTAATTTAAAACAATGTTGTGCTTTTTTTATATTTTTTAAAAATATTTTAAGATGTTAAAAAAATCATATAAAGAAAATATATATTTTAATGTTTTAAAGTGTATATCTTCTTTATATGATTTTTTTTAACATTTTAAAACTTTTGTTAAAAATATAAAAAAATCACAACATTATTTTGAAATACTATATATAAAAATCATGCAAAATAAAAAAATAAAATAAAAATATCCTAAGTAGGAATTCCCTAATAGGGATCCCGAAATAAGGATCCCAAAAATAAAAATTCATAGCATTTTCCATTTATTCAGTATTCTTCCCACCATAAAGAATCAGTCATATGTCCAACTTCATTATTAATCATGTTTCACTGCTAAATGCTGGTCGATCTTGATTTTCATATAATTAATTGATTCCCACGGTGACCATCTTGGCATCACTACAACAAAAAGGAGTTTATGTGGCCATATTTTTTTTTTCCGTAAAATAAATACCGCCAGAAATAATAATTATCATACAAAATACGGATTTTCTAATCTCTATCGTCCCAAAACATAATTTTGCTCTCCTCCTCTCCTACGAATCCTCGTTCAAATCCCTAATTTCGTATCTGTCTCTCTCACTTGCACACGCTCTCTCTCTCTCGCTCGCTCGCCCGCCCCATTGTCCCCATCTTCTTATCAACGGTTTTCCTCTCACCCAATCAACTCTCTCTCTTCCTCTCTCGCATATGCATTTTGACAGTATCTAGAGGTCTTCCTTTAGTGCCGTCTTTAAGCTCGATGATGGTAAGTTTTCCTCTGAATCTCGTTCATTTCTAGCATTATTTTGAGTGAATTTCAAGCTCGACGACGGATTTCAAATGGGTAATTTGAAACTCACGAGACCCAAATAATCCCCTTTATTTTTTCACTTTAATCCATCCATCTATGGTTTTTTTAGAGGTCTCATATTCAAATAACTGAATTTTCAATTAGGAAATTTTTAAGGAATTAGATCCTATGAATAATCGTGAAATAGTTTATGAATGATATTAAAATAGTTTGAGATATCATATATTATTATGGTAATTTGAGAAATGATATAGAAAAAGTGAAATAAAAAATATTATAGAATTAAAATATTATAAAAATATTATATATGCATGTTTTGAGATTTTAAAAAAATTAAAAATTTCTTATATTTTATTTTGAAATTTAGAAAAATTCTAATAATTAGATAATGATTGCTTTAACATATTATTAAAATTAAAAATGTACATTTTATAAAATATATGTTTGAGAATGAAATAAAGACAGATGATGATATGAAACTCATATTGTAAACAAAGACTCACTCTCTTAGTCATTTTAAATTTCATACTTCATTGTTTTTTCTTTATTGGTTGTAAGTGCTTGTTTTTGCCCCCCATTATATATAATTTAATTTATAAACTTTAGAATCTAAAGATCAATTAATTTAATATATAATAAATTATATTATTACATGCATTTTACCTATTAATTAGGTAGCTAACAGGCAGGTAGCGGGTAGCTCGGTAGCTGGATCAGGAAAAGAGAAGGAAGCTAGGCAGCTGCAAACTCGATGTTCAACTGACAATTTTAATTTTTAATTCCCAGCAGCTTGCATGCTTTGTCGAGCAGGGGCATTTGTTGTCATTGAAGCTTTTACATAGTTAGTATTGTTAATTCTAGCACTAATTTCATGATAAATGCATATTCTCATACATAAATATATTTATATATGTCTGAGTTTTATTATATATCCCGTCATTTTTGGACGTGTTTTTACATGCTCAAGATCTTTTCATTTGTTTGGAAGAAAAGAAACGTTCTCCAACGTCTCAATAGGGAGGAATATTGGTCTTAATTTTGTATTTTTTATAATTAGAATGTTTTAGTTATAATGGGGCGGGTTTAAAATAAGATTTTTGAACAACTCAGGCCAGACGAGCAGTAAGATTAATTAAAATGAAGGAAGTTTTAAAGGAAAATATCAGTTTGTCCACCTATTGTGATATCTCATTTTGACATTTTATGTATTTTTTATTTTATTTAATAGTTAAAGAAGTAATTATTAGTATATTGATATTTTTTTCATATTTTTTAAATATATTTTAAAATAATAAAAAAAATAAATATAAAAAATTTATTTTACCCAAACTTGGGAAGTCTCCCAAGCTTTTATAATTTGGGGTTGTTTCGGTTATTCCCATTTTGTCCTAAGAAGATGCTAATTTGGTTTTTTTTTTGTTTTGTTTTTAAAAACTTGTCGTTTGGTTTTTGTCAACATGACAATAGAAAAAAATATATTAAAAAATATAAATTCAAAGCATTTTCACATCACATGCAAAATTTTATCAAATTTCATGATATTCTCTCATTTTTTGAGTTCGGGAACATGTCAAAAATAAACTCATGTCTATACCAATCATGATAGAAATATTTTTCTTTTTCATACATATCTCATGAGTAATTTAAAACAAATAAATGAACTTGTTTTCAAATTAATTTTCAAAGCATATCATGCACATTTTCATAAAATAATCTCAATTTATTTTCTTTCTAAAATTCTCATAATTGTAAAGAAATAATTTGAGATCGGATGCGGTGATAAACATTAAAAAGCAGCCCTTCAATAAAAAAAAATTTACATGTAAGCAAATATAGCAAACATATTGTGGGTTGTGCCACATCGAAACTCACTAGAAAGACCACTAATTCACCTATTTCCATCGAGCAAACCCTTTTTCTAGTCCCCATTCCCTTTGGATTCCCCGGCCCAATGAGTAGTCAATACCGAACAAGTAGCAAATGGAAGATTGGAATTTTCTAATCTACTTCTCATCATTGTTAAAGCCATTCTTCCTGTTCGTGTAAGGATTGGCTCCTAGTACTTAAAAAAAAAAAAAATCCAGTTTGTCTTGTAAATTTTTTATCTTTCTTTTGTTCATATTTGTAGCATATGTGATGGGGAGGATGAATTATTTGGCTATGAAAATTGCTTTGGCAATGGAGGATTTGATCGGCAGAAGTGCGATGATGACTGCGAAGGGAATGCCGAAGAACAATGTGCGAGTAAAGAGGCTGCGATGGATGGTACTTTTGATGATATCGTTTTTCTAGGTTCCTTAAATTTTGTGTTTCTTTATGAGATGGGGGCTACCGGTGGTGGGCTATACTTGTCGGAGGGAGTGGAGGGTAGTTTGAGATGGTGATGGTCAAGGGTGGCCGACAATGACGCCGAAAAAGGGAGAAAAAACCATGAAACTCATTTCGAGTTTGAGGTTGCGTGGGGAAGATGGGAAGCTGTGTGAGGTCGTTTGTTAGACGAGCTTGAGCTTGAGCTTGAGCTTGAGTTGGAAGTTTGGTTTATCGAGTCAAACTTGAACAATAAATAAATAAAAACTCGACCTCGGAGTCAAGCTCGAGTATTTTGAGTTGAACTCGACAAGCCAAAGCTTGGTTTAGCCGGCTCGTTTACAACCCTAGCTACATCCATTCGAGCAAAAGAAAGGCTTCATAAATGATCAGAAATTGATAATAGCTTACGTTTATTTGCGAAATTGACTTTTAAGTTGATCGTTTTATATATATATATATATATATATATATATATAATATTATATATAATACGAATAACTGATAGAATTGTGAAGCCGCGCATGCAGATTTTTTAAGATGTTTTGCACTTTTTTAAATCATTTATTTTTTTATTGGAAAAAAAATTGTTGACGTGTCAGGTTGACGGAAAGTACTAATTGCCAAAAATAAAACTTTCAAGCATACGATTAACTGAATTTACAATTTGGAAATCTTCGAAAAATCATATAAAGACTAAGAATTTGTGAATAATCATAAAATAATTTGTGAATGATATTAAAATAGTTTGAGTTATAATATATTATGATATTTTGAGAAATGATCCATTCTTCATGTTAGCTGCTTATATATAGCCAGCCATTTTACCGTATGCGCTGCTCCAAAAGTTGAACTTGCGAACCCTGTACTCAGCCGTTGCGTTTTAAAATCGATTCCATTCATGATGAGCGTCATTGCTTTGCAGTCTTGATATTTCAGAGCAGCAAACTAAGAGAGGTAAGAACGTGCTTCTAATTTTGTCCATCTCTATAACTTGCTTTGCTTCTCAAATTTATTGAAGTGATCACCAGATTTAATATATATATATATATATTCGGTCGAGTCTTTTATATAAAATGAAAAAAACAACCTGCTTTTCTTCGATTGGGCTATATATAGAGTTTTTCTAGATTACTATAAAACTCAAGTTTGTTTTTTGTTTTCTATATACGGTGATACCTTGATTGAATGTGTTAAAGTGATCGCAGAAACCATAAAAAGAGTACTAATTTAGACCGTTGCCTCAGTATAGTTCCCATATCGGAGAACATATATGTAAGTTACATGGATTTGTGGGTACAAATCGTGTTTTTTACAGAGATGAACTTCTGCTGACATTCAGGGGAGTCTTTGTTGCATGCCTCATTGCTCGTTAATTAGTCAAATACTTTCACCAACTTCTTCCTGGCTGGGAAATCCTGATATCAGGCTTCCCCCATGCAGTACGTACTATTCCCTGGCCCCATAGGCATGCAGACTCAATTGCAGATCTAGTTTGTGTATATATATATATATACACACACACACACACACACACACATACAGATAGGGGTTTATGCCTACTTTTAATGTCAATTTAAATTATTCAACACATCAGTCTAGAACATTTCATGTAAATATCAAAGCAGAAGCTCAACTTTTGTTGAGATATTGCAATAAATGATCATGAACTTGGTCATATATGTTTAAAAGAATTTGAAAATTTATGTCAATAAATATTAAACAAACCAGAATTTTGAAAGTTTGATCGATTAATTCATATAATATCAACTTAATAATGCGCTCTAACCCAACTCACGACAAAAAGACTATTACAATATGTTAAAGGAGAGAAATTGTAACGCTTTAATAGAAAGTCCAAATCATATGACTTATATTTTAAAGGACTAGTCAATAATACAACTAGAGTCTCATTAAAGCCTTTTAAAGAATAAGAACTTTTCCTTCCTGAAATTTCTAAATTACCCCTGATTATAAACATTAAGCTTAATAAAAACACTTAGAACTAGTTAATAATCAATAATATCATGCATGACATATGTATTATAATAAACATGATGTTTGATCATGAAGGGAAACCCAATGAAGAACTTCTAATGATAGAACCTTATGGGGCAGCCATACCCAAGAAAGTCAGTTTTATTGGATCGAGATATTACAAGTAAAATTCTCAGATTATAAAACTTTCATAACTAAACACTCTTACTCAACAAGACAAATGACCTGTTTGCCTTCTACTGTAATAGCAGTTAGAATTTTTGACAATCTCTAATCTATTTGTCTTTTTTCCTGGAACCTCCAATGGTTGAACATGAATACTTCAACTCCCCCTTAGAATATGGACTCACTCAATCCATATGGAATGAGCAACTAGAAACTAGAAAATTCTTCTCTTGAGAATTTCCTCTCACACCAATACTTGAAGACCTCTCTCGGTTTCAAACTCTTAACAATATTTGAAAATATTTCTGAAGTGTTGCTTCCGGTGTGTTCATAAAAACCTCAGCCGAACACTTCCTTAAATAGGAAATATAGTGATTGACTTGGATTAGGATTCTACTGATAGTTTTATTCAGTTATCCAGTCTGTTACGCTGCTAACGATTTGCCAGTGTGTTAGGTCGAGATACTTCTACTTGATGTCTTCGAGTTCAAATCTGTTTCGATTTCTTCATTTCCATCTTACATCTTGATCTCTTCTTCTCTTCTTCTCTTCAATTGGTCTCTAGCCTTGAACGTCTATTTAGGACTCTTGAATTTCTCATCTTCAAATTTAAAAGTTACATGATAAGAGTTATATTACAAAACAAACTCTATCATATTGGATAAATCTTAGAGCCTTATTTAAAATTAAGTTAATTCAATATTTAGAATTTAAACTCAAATCATCTAATCCCTAATAAAAGAAAAAATAGGCAAACAACATCGATCTCATGCAAAAAGTTATACTTCTCATATTACATTAGAGTTCAAAATATCATCTTATGCAAACAGTTAGAAGTATCAAACATGAGTGTCAAAGCAAAACAAGCAAATTAGTTCAAAGTATCAAACACATGCAAAATAAACCAAAATAAATCATTGTTTCGAAAACAAACCAAACTGATAAAAAAAACTAAGAAACTTTTCAAAAAAGAATTCTTTGTTGGTGGTGGTTGTCAACTCCATGTGAGCTCTCTTGCCTTCCTCTTCCTACTGACACTTTTCCTAAAACTCTCCCCTGAGCCATTCATCCTGCTCTTCCCCTGTGTGTCATGTCAACAGTTAGCAGATCTGAATTATTCTTCATCAATTGGACTCACAATCTTTAGGGTTTGGTCTACATCTAGAACAAGTTGTTGCAGTCTATCATTTGTACGCTCTGAATCATCTTGTTGGTCTACAAAATATTGCTCAAATTTTTTCTTACGCTACTCCCATTTTTCCACGAAAGAGTCAAACTTGCTGTGCAAGAGTTGAATCTATTCGAGCATGTCCATGTAAGGTCTAGGAGCTAGCTGGGAGGATATGGATGCAATTGTGTGTCCTCTTTTTGCTAACAATTGCCTTTTACGTGGTAACAGTTAGAGAGGAGATTTTCCCAAATAACTTAACAGTGGTCTCAATGTCACGGAGGGGGACCTTGGAAATCCAGGCTAATTTAGAAATTTACCCTCCAAAAAGTAAGCTTTTTTTGTTAGCTCAGTATGTCTAGCAATAGGCCACAGATTTGTCAACACAACTTTGGCCAAAAATTTGTATTGGGGGAGCATGGTATTCATGGAGAGTCTATGAATTTTTGGGAACCATTTTGGCACTTCTAGGCTAGCAAAAGGATCCTTCATTCTGGTTTTGGATGGTGTCCCAATCCCTTTGTATAGAAAACCTGGACTTTCCACAGTAGGGAGTTCATAGAACTCTCGTATGATGGCAGTGGTGATTATCATCCCAATTCCTTTCACAGTAGAGGAGATGGATGAAGAGTTAGCACAAAACTTTCTCACCACCTCTAGATAATGAGCAGGTGCGCTTTCAGTTAACTTTTTTCAACATTTTTTAGCAAAAATTTGTCTAATAAAAGTGAAAGATAGATCATCAAGATCACTCAAAATTACCTTCCATTCTCCCAAAACGTTTCTTTGAGAGAAGACTTCTTAATATGTGGTTTCAGCTTCAGGTGAAATGAATTTTGGAGGTTTATTAGACCTCGAAGTTGCCTTTCCCTTGTTTTTTGAGACCTTAGGGGTCTTGTCAGCAGATTTGGAGGCTTTGAGAGTTTGTTTCGGAGTCTTTACAGGTGACTCTGATTCTTCTTCAGAAGAAGAAATGTCATGTGGGGCTAGTTTGTCATGCTTCTTTTTCTTGGCTAGCAATTTGTTTTTCATCTGCAAGAAAAACCTTTCTCAACATACATATGAGAGTGCCAATACTCTAGAACAGAAAATTAAGAGTAGTTTTTTAAAAAAAAGTTCTCATTAACTCATCACAACCTAAACTCATGCATTTATCATGCAAACAAATCAATATGTGCAAACATGCACTTAGAGAAAAAATACCAGATGAGGAATATACCAAGATCTAGGCAAAGAACTAGTTTGGCATAATGAAGATAAAGAAGACATTTTCTAGATTTTAGCCAAACAGGTTTCCATGCAACGAATATTCGTTAACTTTGAATGGCCAAACGCAAAAAAGATATGATTTGAATGCAGTATTTAAACCAAGAAAACCAATTCTCAACAACCTAAATCATCTAGATTTCAAACTTCTAATGACATTTCAGAGTTTATCTCAGAATCGAAAACCAAGAAATCCCTAATTTGAGTCTTAGTAGAGCAAGAACTCTTTAAAAGATTAAGTCTAGAAAAACTTACCTTGAATTTTTTTTATGGAGATTTCAACCTTTTTCACAAGATTTTAAGAGTTTTTGGGGGAACTCTTTCTCTCTTATAATTTATTGGAGAGCAACATGAGAAAGATTAGGGATTTCAAGAAGATAAGACAGCAGGAACTTGATTGACGTGATGAGGCCTAAACAATTATCATGTAGCCTTTTTTGTTTTCAATTTCCCGCTCATATAATCTAGGCTGGGGCATGCCATGCATGAAGCCCCCTAATCCTTACATGTCTGGGATGTGTTCCAAACAGTTCCAACTCTTTTCTTTTTCCATTTTCTCCTTTTTTTTTTTTTTAAAAAAAAAATCTTGAAAAAAAAATTGAATAATAGAGAAATAACTAAAAAGAATTTAAAAATATTCAACATGTTTTTTTCTCAGAAACATGATACCTCATCCACAAAGTTCGGACTCTTTTTATGTAATTTTCTTATCCAAGTTTTGTTTCACTCACACTTTTCCACTTATTTAGGAGATGCATACTTTATTGGAAGGTCCTCACAATCAAATACATGTACCTTAAT
This sequence comes from Platycarya longipes, assembly GCA_036559045.1. NCBI lineage: Eukaryota > Viridiplantae > Streptophyta > Magnoliopsida > Fagales > Juglandaceae > Platycarya > Platycarya longipes. The sequence continues at coordinate 650,419 of CM071796.1, read as the reverse complement.
AGTTGACCAACCAAGTATCTTGTGTGTGTGAGTGAGGAAAAAAGTCTTTCTAAAAATTTATTCATTTTTTTCCTCTTTTTATTTTATAATTTCCTGTTATTGCTCCAAAAAAGGTTGATCTTTCATTAGAAATCAACTTTATCCTAAGGCTTAGATACTTGAAAAAATGACTCCCTTCAAGCACAAGGTCATATTCACTCTTTATATCCATTTTGTATGCTCATATTTGTTCATAATGATTTGAGCAACGATTTTTTCTACAAAGACTTTGAAAGTATAGATCCATGCATAAGTGTTCATCCTTTTCCGCAATGATTGTAAACGCTTGATTTTTTTCTATAAGGATCAACTTTAATGCATGGCAAGAGGAGATATTTTTCTTGTTAGCACTAGGTTCAACTAATATTAGTCAATTTAAGGCATAAACTCCCCCTTACTTTGAGCATTTTATGAGTATATTGACAATGTCACCAAACTATTAGGACTTTAGAATTAATTAATCATGGTGCAAGGAGCAGAATACTTATGTGGTCTTCCTTAATATTTGTGCTACAAAAGTGAAAAACTTACCAAATAAGGTCTGCCTTGATTCCATCAAAGTAATTTGCGGGGTCACAATGCTCAAAGATTTGGTATACTAAAGGTTGTACCTTGCATAATGATAGTAATAGTAAGTCTGTGAGAAAACAAGTAAAATAGTCAAAAACTCATTTTTTCATGTTGAAAAATAATAAAAAATTAAGACATTTCACACACACCAATGACTTTACTTAAAGATTCAAACCTCAGTCCATCTAAAAATTTCTTGAACAAATAAGCCAATTGGTGTTTAGTGTCAATGTGCTCTAAGGACACTACCTTTGATTCAACCAAGTCTCTAATAAAATAGTGTCTTATGTCTATGTGTTTGGTTCTTGAGTGTTGCACAAGGTTCTTGGAGATACTAATCACAATAGAGTTGTCACAATAGATGGTCATATTATCTTTAGAAAATCCATAATTCTCAAGTATCTTTTTCATCCAAAGAAGTTGTATGCAACAACTACCAATAGCAATGTATTCGACTTCAGCAGTGGACAGTGAGTTGGATTTTTATTTCTTACTCATCCTTGCTACCAGATTTCAGCTGACATTAAAACAACTATATGTGGTGCTTTTTATGTTATCTACATTTCGAGCCTAGTCAACATCAAAATAGCCATCCAAACTCAAGTTTAAATCTTTTGAATACCATACACCATAATCAATTGTAGCACTAAGGTATTTTAAGATTCGTTTTGCTTTTATAAGGTGTGATTCTTTAGGATTTGACTGAAATCATGCACATATACCTATACTGAAAGCAATATTAGATCTGCTAGCGGTAATGTAAAGAAGATTTCCTATCATGCTTCTATACAAAGTGAAATCAATGCTCTTACCTGTAAAATTCGACCCAATTTTAATAGATGTACTCATAGGGGTATGAGCATGACTCTTCCCTTCCATGCCAAATTTCTTAACAAGGTATACATAAATTGTGAACTAAATTTCTTCTTTGGTTTGTTTAATTTGAATTCCAAAAAAGAAACTTATTTCACCAATCATGCTCATTTCAAATTCAGTTTTTATTTCTTTTGCAAAATTACAAGCAAGATTGTCATGAGTAGCTCCGAACACAATATCATCAACATATATTTGAGCATTAAGAAGATGATTATCGATTTTTCTTTGGAAGGGGATCCTGTCAGCTTGATCTCTTATAAAACCATTTTCAAGAAAGTATTTAGTTAACGTTTCATACTATGCACGTGGTGCTTGCGTTAGTCCCTAGAATGCTTTTTTCAACCTGTAAACATGGTCAAGAAACAAATGGTTAGTGAATCCTTTATGTTGTTCTACATAGACTTTTTCATGGAGAATTTCCATTTAAAAATGCACTTCTAACATCTATTTGGTATAGTTTAAAATTTAAATGATATGCTATTGCTAGTAGTATGCAAATAGATTCTAAATGAGCTACTAGTGTAAAAGTTTCATCAAAGTTGATCCCTTCAACTTGTGTGTAGCCTTGAGCCACCATTTTGGCTTTATTTCGAATGATGGTTCCATGTTGTTTAACTTATTTTTGAAGATCTACTTGATTCAAATTATGTTGTGATCCTTAGGTCGTGAAACTAGTTCACATACTTCATTCCAAGTGAATTGATGCAATTCCTAAGAAAGATTTCATAGGTTGTAAGCTCTAAATGCTTTGTTGTTTGATGAGTATCCACAAAAGATTTCTTCATCACTTTTGCTATCGAACTTGTGTATATTATCTTTGTCCCGCAAGATATAGCACATAGAAGAGGTTTATGAGTACGTGCTATATCTTGTGGTGCAGAATCATCACTACTCGGTTTAGAATGTGTCCAATAGTATTTTGACCTGGCACGTAAAAAGATTCCTTCATAACATTGCTGTTTGATGAGTAGTACTTGAACTTTCAGAGACATAATCATCACTTAGTCTGACATTTAATGTTTTTCCCTTACTTCTTTTAAAGTTGGGACATTAAATTCTTATGTGATCAAAACCAGAACATTTATAACATTTGATTTTTTTGAAACTCGATTTTTTCTTTATTCCACTTTTTGGACTCATTTTTTTAGCAAAGTCTTCACCTTTCTTTTGCTGACCAAAGTTCTTTTATTGAACATAAATTTCTTGAATTTCCTATCTACTAAAGCTAAGTCCTCATTACTAAGACTCTTATTAGCAGAAAAGTTTTCTCCCTTTATAGTTTTGAGTGTGATAGACTTATATATATTTTTTATTATTGTGGAAGAGAAGATTCATAAGTTTGTAAAGAGCCTACCAATTCTTCTACCCGAGTTGTATTCAAGTCCTTGCATGGAATAAATTGACTCAAAATTGTATTTGGGCCATATTCTTTAAGACAAAATCTATTAAATCAGGCCATGTGGTGCTAAATGTTCAGAACAGTTCAAGTTCCCTGTTTTGGAAACATATTGTAGCGTGTTTCCCTAGTCTTTTACATAATTCAAGGTGGAATGTTAGAGAAGGTGATGTGTCTCTGTGGTATGACACAACTTTCTTAGTTCTGGTCCCTTGATAAATGATATTCTTGGTGCGAAGCATTCTCATATTCAGATAAAGGAACTGGTGATTGATAACGAGTAGGATGTTGATAAATTGCAGAAGACAGTTGGATCTTTCCGTAATGCTAAGGATATTTACTGTGGTTGCCTGAGAAAAATGGAGTCTTCTAAACTAAATTAGCTTGGGAAATTTTCAGAGTTAAATGGCCTAAATTTGAATGGGCTAAATGGGTATGGCATAAATGGTCGCTTAAGAAGATTGCTTTGTGCATGTGGAAAGCAAACTACAACTGTCTTAGTGTGGATGAGAGGGTAAGGGCTGTTGGCATTCCTTTGGTGTCGGCATGTAATTGTTGTAGGAATGGGAAGATGGAGGACCTAGATCATATTTTGGGTAAAGGGAGGTTTGCGGTCAGAGTCTGGAGTAAAGTTTCAGTTGAGATGGGTATTCCTTTCTATCGTCAACAAGGTTGGAAAGCAAGAGTTCGTGTTAGGTTTAATCGAGCTTCTCAGACAGCACAAACGAGTAATTTGATGGGTTTAATTCCATATTTTATCGTTTGGAAACTTTGGCAAAGAAGATGTATGGCCCATATGGAAGGAAAGTCTAAAAGTGTGATGGATATATGGTATTTTATTAAGCACTAGGTGAGAGTGATAATAAGTAGAATGAAAAAGTTCCAGAATATTTTGGTTTTGGATGTACAGGTTATGAAAAGGTTGGAACTTCTAATTGCTGACCTCTTTTGTAAGAAGCCTCTAGTTGTGAGATGGACTAAGCCAGGTATTGGACGGTGTAAACTGAACTTGGACGGAAGTAGCTAGTTTTCGCAACCCCGATTCCGTTCGTGGAGGTGGAGTACTTAGAGTCTCTTCTGGTACATTGATGTTTGGTTTATGAAAATATTTTGGTTCATGTTCTAATAATTAAGCGGAATTAATAGGTGTGGTGGAAGGCCTTAAATTGTGTAAACAAATGGATTTTTCTACTATTAACATAGAATGTGATTCATAAGTTGTGGTTAATTTCTTGGCTTCCATCTAATAATTGCATTGTTTGATACTTATGAGATTATTGGGGGGAATTGAGATCTTTGTTGAAGGATATTGATTATTCCATTAGTCATTTATGTAGATAAGGCAATAAAGTGGCAAGAGATGGTGCAAATGGTGATAATAAGTTGTTCTTCAATAGTTTCCAACTTCTGAGTTCAATAAGGAGTTGTATAGACTTGATAAAATGGGAACAACATTTGTTCGATTTTAATTTCTTTGTTCAGATCTGTAGGGTGGGGTTATTTCTTTATTTGGTCAGTTTGTTTAGGTTGTTTTGGTATGGTTTGGAACGGTATTTGTAATATTTCTATTATTTTATTGGCTTTCGGGATTTCATTGTTATCACGGTATTCCTCTGTCATAAATGAAGGTTCTTAATAAACTTGTGGAGATGTCACTTTTGGCTTAAACCTCTTAGGTAGAAATCTTTTAATTTTTCTTACAACTCATGAATCTTTTACTCTTTCCTTGAGATTGAACCTAGAATCCATTATATCTTTAAATTTTTCATAAAATTTCATTAAAACTTTTATCTTCCAGCATTCTAATATCCTCAAATTTTGAGGTCAACATTTTTAATTTAGAATTTTTCACCATTTTGGTCCCTTCATATGTGATTTTCAAAATATTTTACGCCTCTTTGACTGATTCATACATGAAAATCATTTTGAATTCATCAGAAGAAACTGACATAAAGATGGCATTGAGAACTTTGCTAGTTTGGCTATAATTGTTGAATTGTTCTCAGGACCAGCCATCAATAGGTCTTTTGTGCTTAGTCCATTTTTGCTCAATTGACTGCCAAGCCTTCTCATCTAGTGAATTGAGAAATACTCTCATCCTTACTTTTTAGTATGCGTAATTCTCCCTGTTGAATTGTAGTGGTGATGATAGTGTCATCATGGTCAATTAGGAGAATCGATTACACTTAAAAATCAGTCAACCATGCTCTGATGCCAAATAAAATTTCCAAATTACACCTGATTATGAACATTAGACTTAACAAAAATACTTGAACCGATTAGTAACAAAAAATATCATGCATGAAATATGTATTAAAATAAACATGATATTTGGTCATGAAGGGAAACTGAATGAAGAATTCTTCAATGGTAAAAATCTACAAGGCAGCCAAATCCAGGAAAATTAGTTTTATTAGAATGTGATATTACAAATTATCAGATTACAAAATTTTTGCAACTAGACACTCTTACTCAAGAAAACAAACGAGCTGCTTGCCTTCTGCTGTAGTAATAATCAGAACTTTTAACGATTTTCAATCTATTTTCTTTCCTCCTGGAATCTCTAGTGGTTGAACACAAATACTTCAACTCTTCTTTTGAGTATGCTCTCACTCAATCCATATGGAATGAGCAAGTAGAAAATTCTCTTCTTGATAATTTCCTCTCACGCAAATACTTAAAGACTTTTCTTGACTTCAAGCTCTTAAGAATATTTGAAAGTATTTCTAAAGTGTTGCTTTCGGTGTGTTTACCAAAATCTCAATCAAACCCTTTCTCAAATAGGCAATGTAATGATTGAGTTAGATTATGATTCTGTTGACGGTTTTATCTAGTTACCCAGTCTGTTACGCTGTTAACGGTTTGCATATGTGTCAGACTGAAACACTTTTACTGGATCTCTTCGAGTTCGAATATGCTTCGATCTCTTCATTTAAATCTTGTATCTCGATCTGTTGATCTCTTCAGTTGATCTCTGGGCTTGAACGTCTATATAAGACTCTTGAATTTCTCATCTTTGAATTTGAAAGTTACAAGATAAGAGTTATATTACAAAACAAACTCTATCTTATCAGATAAACCTTAGAGTTTTATTTAAAATTACATTAATCCAATATTCAGAATTTAAATTCAAATAATCTAATCCTATCTAATATTAAATTAAATTTACACTTTTCAAGCAATATGAGATTCTATTCACTACCTACCCTTATTTCTTATCATATAGAATATAACAATCTAATTCTCTTAAATGCTTGACGTTCTCGTTAGGCCTGTCAGTTGTAGGTGACACGGCTTAAGTCCCTCATTCCTTGTTAAAATAGGCTTTAATATCATTTGTAATGTCTTAATGGAAGGCCCAAATCACATGGTCTATTCTCCGAAAGGACTAGTTAATAATATAATTGAAATTCCATTAGAACTTTATAAAAAAACAAAAACTTCTCCTTATTACATGGGATATCACAGATACTATTTCTAAAACTTCTCAAACTGAATTACTTCTCATGTGACTTGCTTTGTGCTACTGCATGCATGGGTATTTATAGGCTTGTAGATTCACCTAGCAATTACTCAAATACATGAGCTTCCCTACTACATGACACCTAAGATAATAAGACGAGATAAATATCGGTCATTTCAAATTCTCTCATCATAGCTTTTTTAAACTTTCTCCAAACATGCTTGAATTGCTTTTAGTAAAAATCAAATCATCAACATAAATACAAACAAGAAAGATATCTCTATTTGCATGCACCTTAGCATAGAGAGCATATTCATATGGGCACTTGGTGAATCTAATCTCTTGAAAATATTTGTCAATTTAACTATTCCACGCCCTTGACACTTGTTTTAAGTTTTACAAGGCTTTCTTTAAGTTTAGCACTTTATCTTCTTACCTATTGACCACATAGCCCATAGGTTATTTTACATAAACTTCTTCCTCAAGGATGCCATTTAGAAAAGTCAATTTGACATCATTTGATAAATCCTCCACTTGTTTTGAGCTGCAAGAGAAATTATCATCTAATTGATCTCTAATTGTGAAATGGGGGCAAAGACTTCTCCATAACCAATACCAAGACATTGACTATATCCATTGGCCACAAATCTTGCATTGAATCTTTCTACTTCTCCCTTGGCATTCTTATTTAATTTGAAAACTCATTTCACACTGATGGGCTTTTGTCCCTATAGTAAAGTCGTCACATCTCCTTTTTTCTTGATCACTCCAATCCCATGAACCTTCTTGGTTGAATTCCACATCTCTACTAATGATCTTCTTCCCAGTGCTTGGATTATAAAGTTTGTAGTCTTTGGATCTTTGATCATAGTTGATGAAGATGTGCTTCTTGCTTTTATCATCAAGCTTGGATCTTTCTTGATCAGGCACATGCACATAGCCAATACTTCCAAAAACTCTCAAATGAGAAATACTTGACTTTCTTCCACTCCATGCTTCTTGGGGAGTGAGTTATCTACACTTCTTGTAGGACAACAACTTTATAAGTAAACAAAACAATCAACCGTTCTGCCCAAAGCTCTTTAGAAATGATCTTCATCTTTAAATTGCTTTGAGCTATATTGAAAATTGTTTGGTTCTTTATTTCAATCACCCCGTTTTGTTAAGGTGATCTCAGACCATCAAACCTGGGATTATTACATGTGTGAATTATTACATGTGCTTCACAAAACTCATTAAATTCATTATATATAAACTCACCTCCTCTATCTAATCTCAAAACCTTAATCTCATAGCCACTTTGCTTTTCAACAAGTGCTTTGAATTTTTTAAAAGTACCACACACTTTAAATTTTTCTTTCAAAAAATATACCCATATTTTTCTACTAAAATCATCAATAAAGAGGAGGAAGTATCGGTTTTACCAAATGAGCAAGACTTGATCGGTCCACAAACATCAACATGAACAGGTTGGAGCAGCTCACTTGCTCTCGTAAATGATTCTTTTGGAAAGCTCTTATGGAATTGTTTGCCAACAAGACATCATTCGCAAAGTTGATTGGATTGATCAATAGGCAGCAAGCCTTTCACCATTTCCTTTTGAGCTAACAACTTCAATCTATCAAAATTCACATGTCCAAGTCTCAATTGCCAAAACTAAGACGTATCTTTCACACAAGCTTTGAGGCACTTTTCTGCATTAGTTCCAATATCAAGCAAAAATATCCCGTTGCTTGTCATGGATACTTTAGCAATCAAATTCTTTTTCTCATGATCTCTTAAAAAAAGACTATGTTTTCTCATTTTAATCACATGGTCTTTTTTCAAGAGTTGCCCCAAACTCAAAATATTACTTTTCATACTTGGAACATAATAAGTATTTGACATAAATTGATGCAGGCTTCCATTTTTCAACCTAATTAGACTCTTACCTCTCCGTTTGATGGGAATTTTTGACAAATCTCCAAAAGTGACATTCCCGCTCACCAATCGTTAAACTCCACGAAGTTATTTTGTCTCTGCACATATGATTGCTTATAGTATTATCAAGATACTGCAAATTCGATTTGCTAGTTTCTTCTCCTTTGTAGGCTAGTAGTAAAGTGGGCTCTGTTTCCACATTTTCAACATGATTCACCTTCTCTTCAACATTGCTAGGAGAACTCCAGCACTTTGAACCATAGTGACCATACTTTTGACAATTGTAGCATTTGATGTTGGATTTGTCATATTGTTGCCCATTTTTTCGTGAATAATTTCTTTTGCCACGACCTCTTGAGGATTGACCTCTCTCTTCATGGTTGGCGTTTTGATTGTTTATCCACCTCTTTCTCGTCCTCGTCCTCTTCTTCATCTTCCTTGTTCACATCAGCATCCTATTCCTCGTTGACTTTTATCGTGCTCTTCTTCCTTCTATTTTATAAAGAGTTTTGTGGTAAAAACCTGCTCAATAGGTTCTTCCTTCTTCTTCTTGAGTCTTTCTTCATGGGCTTGGAAAGATCCCATGAGTTGATCAACCATCATTGTCTCCAAGTCTTACAACTCTCTGATAGCCTCCACAATATAATTGAATCTTGAAAGCAATGAGCGAAGAATATTCTCAACCACAACCACCTAGACATTCTTCAGCTTTTCTCCATATCTCCTCATTTGATTCACAATGGCCGATGATTTTGAAAAATAATCCACAATCATCTCAGATTCTTGCATACAAAGGACTTCAAACTCACATCATAGTGTTTGGTGCCACACCTTCTTCACTTTATCAACTCCTTGATAGGAGTTTTGTAAGATATCCCATGTTTGCTTAGAAGTAGTGGCATTTGCCACTTTCTCGAACATTGCTTCATCCAAATATTGATGGATGAGCATGAGAGCTTGTTGGTCCTTCTTCTGCAACCTTTGTAGAAACCCCTTTTGATTAAGACTCAATGAAGCTTCATCTCTAGGCTCCTCATAGCATTTCTCTAAAATCTCCCATGCATGTTTAGATCCAAGCAACGCCTTCATTTGAATGCACTAATTTTCATAATTCTTCTTTATAAACTGTGAAATGTCGAGTTAGTCATGTTCAGGATTTAGAGAATTATAGCTCTGATACCAGTTTGTTGAATGAGAGAAACTAATATTCTACTAGAGGGAAGAGAGGAGATCATACTATTTCTGAAGTTTTTCTAATTGAACTATTTATTAAGTAGCTTGCTTTGTGTCAATGCATATATGGGTATTTACAGGCTTACAGATTCACCCAGCATTTACTCTTATCCATGACCTTTCTTAGTACATGAACTCCCAAGTACATGAATATCCTAAATACATGAATTACTTCTTTCAAGATGAATCTTCAAGAGCAAGGTCCTCTTTGAGAAATGAACAAAAATAGCCAAGATTCTATTGGTTGACATTTTTTCCACTGGAATGAATGTTTTATTATAATCAATTCCATCCTTTTGTTCAAACCCCTTAGCTACCAGACTAGTTTTGAATCTATCAAGTGAACTATCAGCCTTTTGTCTCACTTTAAAAACCCATTTATTTGAATAACATTCTTATGAGAGGGTCTTGGGCATAAAGTCCAGGTTTGGTTGGCCAAAAAAACCTCAAATTCTTCTTGCATTGCCCGTTTCCAGTGTGGTGATTTGATAGCTTGAGAAAGAAGGTGAGTTGTGGCTGGTAGTGTAGTATCTGAAGCTAGTGTATGCAAAGGCATTGGTAGATGCTTAGTGACTACATAAATTTTGTAATTTGAGAAATTCTTGGGTTTCCTAGAACCATCCATAGACCTGGTTGTCAAAGGATGTATAGGTGCTGGTATGGATTCAAGAAGAGGTGCATTAGTGGTTGTTTCCTTTGTTTGAGGTGGTTCAAGAATGGAAGAGGCTGTTGGTTCTTTTTCTTGATGATTTTGTAGAAGGAATGGTGGGTATATGATTTTTGTGGTGAAGCTAAATTTGGTGCTACATAGAGAGAATTTTTAGACACAGAAATTTGAGTTGATCCAGTGTGATGTAAAGGCAAAGTAAAATCATTAAAATGCAAAGGTCTAATTTGTTGAGGAGTCTATTGGATTAAGCAATGATGCAAAAATAGCAGACCAGTAGCAGAAAACAGAGGAAATAGAGAAAAATATAAGGTGTTTTCTGAGAAACCTCAATCCTCCTTCTCACGGATTGATTCTAATGGTTCTACTTTTTACCTTCCATTGATCATGCTTTTAAAGACTTACATAGAGACTTACAAAATAGATTAATGCAGAAATACAATTTCCAAAAACAGAATAAAAGAGAATTTAATAAGACATAGAAACATGAAAAGTCACTTTGGAAATAAACATCAAACTTTAATACTCCTCATTGATGTGATTTCCAATTACTCCAAGCTGTGATCTAAGAAACTGAAACTTATCTCTTGAAAGTGCCTTTGTGAATATATCAACTAGCTGCTCCTCAAACTTGCAAAACTTCAAAACAATTTCTCCACTAGATTCCACTTCACGTAGGAAATGATACTTAATAGCAATGTGTTTAGTTTTGTTATGCTGAATGGGATTCTTTCCAATTGCAATGGCCGATTTGTTATCACAAAAAATTTCAGTAGACTCTACTTGTTTCTCTCCCATATCTTTAAATATTCTTTTCAACCAAAGGGCTTGGTTTGCACAAATTGCAGCTGCTACATATTCGGCTTCTGCAGTGGATTGTGTCACATTGCTTTGCTTTTTCGAGCTCCATGAAAACATGGCTGATCCTAAACTGAAACAATAACCTGGAGTACTTCTCATGTCATCAGTTAAGCCTGCCCAGTCACTATCAGTGAATCCAACCAGCTTTGTTTTTTTAGATCTCTCATACCAGATGCCTAAATTGATTGTTCACTGCAAATACCTCAAAATCCTCTTAGCAGTGCCAAAATGAATTTGACTAGGACTTTGCATAAATCTTGAAAGCAAGCTTGTAGCATACAAAATATCTGGTCTAGTGTTGCATAAATACAGCAAACTTCCCACCTGACTTCTATAAATTGATGCATCTATTTTCTTTCCACCATCATCCTTTTCCAGCTTCTCATTAGGAATTAATGGAACAGCTACTGGTTTACAACCTGCCATGTTGAACCTCCTTAATAGATCTTTAGTATATTTCTTTTGAGAACAAAAAATCCCATCATCTCCTTGACTGACTTCCATGCCAAGAAAATAATTCATCTTACCCAAATCACTCATTTCAAAGCTGGCCATCATATCTTCTTTGAACTTTTTTAGCATTTCAGTATTACTTCCTGTAAAAATTAGATCATCCACATAGAGTGATACAATGACTAAATCTTTGCTGTTTTGAGACTTTGTGTACAATGTAGGCTCACTTTTACTCCTCCTGAAATCTTGCTCAAGAAAGTATTGATCAATTCTACCATACCAGGCCCTTGGAGCCTGTTTTAATCCAAACAAAGCTTTCTTGAGTTTATAAACCTTGCCTTCTTCTTTTTCAAACCCCTCGGGTTGATCCACATAGACTTCTTCTTCCAACACTCCATTTAGAAAGGCTGACTTCACATCTAATTGCAACACTTTCCAACCCTTTTGAGCAGCAAGTGAAACCAAAACTCTAATGGTATCCATTCGAGCAACAGGAGCAAATGTTTCATTGTAGTCTATTCCATGTTGTTGCACATATCCCTTGGCAACTAGCCTTGCTTTGTGCTTTAATATGGAACCATCCGGATTTAATTTTGTCTTATAAATCCATTTTACTCCAATAACATCCTTACTTGCAGGTTGAGGAACCAACTCCCAAGTTTCATTTTTCTCAATCATTTTTAGCTCCTCTTCCATAGCTTTCAACCACACTCTTTCTTTTGATGCAACTGCAAAACTTTCTGGTTCAAGAGAAGTGTAATTGCAATGTTCATAAACATCACTTAGCAATCTTGTTCTTCTTATGGGAGATTCAGGAGATGATTCTTCATCACTATTGGGAGAAATCTGTGGAGTTACTATGAGACTTCCAGCTTCATTTTCTAGAGGAATACTTGCTTCATCCTCTATTTCTTCTTCTATTTCAGATGATGGTACAAGTGGTATCTTAACACCTTGCTGAACCACTTTCTCAGCTTCCCAATCCCAAGAAACATTCTCATTCAATCTCATATCTCGGCTGACAGCAAGCTTTCTAGTTTCCAGATTAAAAACTCGAAGCCTTTTGAAATGGTGCTATATCCCACAAAATGCCCTTCTCAGCTTTCTCTTCCAATTTACTTCTTTTCTGAGATGGAACATGGATGTAACATATGGAACCAAACACCCTAAGAAAATTTGCAGTGGGTTTTATTCCACTTCATGCCTCATAAGGTGTCTGATTTTCTACTGCTTTTGTTGGTATCCGATTGAGTAAAAATACAACAGTATTCACTGCTTCACCCCAAAATTATTTAGGCAATTTTTTCTCATGTAACATATATCTGGCCATTTCCATCACTGTCCTATTCTTCCTCTCGGACACTCCATTTTGTTGAGGAGAATATGCTACAGACAGCTGGTGCTCTATCCCCTCATTTTCACAAAAATTTTCAAGTTCTTTGAAGTTATACTCACTGCCTCTATCACTCCTTAAAGATTTAATTTTATGGCCTGACTACTTCTCAACCAGCAGTTTAAACTTCTTGAAAACTCCAAAAACTTCAGATTTTTCATGTAGAAAATATACCCACATCATTCTAGTAAAATCATTTATGAAGAGGATAAAATACCTACTTTGATTGTGAGTTGAAGTTTTCATTAGACCACACACATCAGTATGAACTAGCTCCAATTTTTCTTTAGCTCTCCATGTGCTTTCTGAAGGAAAAGGTGGCCTATGTTGTTTCTCGAGCATGCATCCCTCACAGACTTGTACTTCTTTTTCTAAGAGAGGTAAGTCCCTCATCATTTCTTTTTGATGCAGTAATCTTAAGGAATTAAGGTTGTAGTGTCCAAATCTTTGATGCTACAACCTAATATCTTCCACAGTTGCTACCATAGCTTTAGGAAAGTTCCATTGAATAGGAAAATTCCTACTTCTTCCCATTTTCATCTCAGCAAGTTCAACTTTATTTTTCTCATCATATATTTTACATAGATTATTCTCAAAGCATAAAGAATAACCATTTTCCATCATTTGACTAACACTTAACAAATTTTGATCAAGACTAGGAACAAGTAATACATCTTTAATAAACTTTTTACCTTTCTTTGTTGAGATGGCCACCGTGCCTTTTCCTCTAGATTCAACAAGTTCTCTATTTCCCATCTTGACTTTAGCTTTAATAGAAGTGTCCAAATCAGTGAAGATTGTTTCATTAGAAGCCATATGATTACTGCAACCACTGTCTATGAACCAAATCTTCTCTTCTTGAGTAAGAGCTTGACAAGCAAAGAGTAAAAGCTCGTTTTCCTCCTTCTCTTCTGAGTAATTTGCTTGCTGATTTTTCTTATACCTGCAATCATTTTCCCTATGCCCAAATTTTTTACAATTCCAGCATTGTGGTTTCCCGGCATGGTAATAATTTTTCTCCAAGTGATTTGTTTTTTCACAAATACCACAAGGTGAAAATTCTCCCATCTTTCCTTTTAACTTACTTTCCTTTTGAGCTTGATCAGAATTTTTGTGATCCTTTTTAGGCTTCCCTTTATAATCTTTTGCTTTCTTGTACTTCAGATTTACTTTAGATTGAAATGCATGCTCTAAAGTATCATCATTTCTTCTAGCCAACCTTTGTTCATGGGCTTGGAGAGATCCCATTAATTCAATAACTGAAAGTGTTTGCAAGTCTTTTGACTCTTCAATGACTGCTACTACATGATCATACTTCTCCGGTAAACTAATCAAAATTTTTTGAACTATTTTTTGATCAATCACTTCTTCACCTAGAGCACACATCTGATTTACTAGATCAATTAATCTGGAACCATACTCTTTTACTATTTCAGATTCCTTCATTTTCAAGTTTTCAAACTCCCTTCTAAAGTCTTGAAGTTTGATGATTTTTACCCAAGTGTTTCCTTGAAATTCTGCCTGCAAAATATCCCATGCAGCCTTTGAAGTTTCAGCCCTCATCAATCTTGGAAAAATCGATTCAAACACAGCCTGTTGTAGGATGAACAATGCCTTTGCATCTTTGGTTGTTTCTTGCTTGGATTGAGTTGAATCCGAAGCTCATACTGCAGGTACTATGACCCCCTTTTCCACTACATCCCACAAATCTTGAGAGATGAAAAAAGTCTTCATTTTGATGCTCCAATAGTCATAGCTTTCACCATTGAAGATTGGAACTGAAGTTGTTGTTCCAAAGGCAGCCATCTTTTGACCCTCAGATGAACCTGGTTAGCTCTGATGCCAATTGTTGGATGAAGCAATGAAACAAAAATAGCAGACCAGCAGCAGAAAACAGAGGAAACAGAGGAAACAGAGAAAAATATAAGGTGTTTTCTGAGAAACCTCAATCCTACTTCTCACGGATTGATTCTAATGGTTCTACTTTTTACCTTCCATTGATCATGCTTTTAAAGACTTACATAGAGACTTACAAAATAGATTAATGCAAAAATACAATTTCCAAAAATAGAATAAAAGAGAATTTAATAAGACATAGAAACATGAAAAGTCACTTTGGAAATAAACATCAAACTTTAATAGAGTCTCTCTTGCAGTAGACACGGGTAGAAATGGCTTCCAATCCTGAGAAGGAAAAGACTGATCATCAAACACAACATTTCGACTAATTATAACTTTTCCTGTAAAGGGATCAAGGCACCTATACCCTTTGTAATTTGAGCAATAACCTAAGAAGATGAATTTCTTGGATCTATATATGAGCTTGTGAGCGTTATAAGGCTTCATATGGGGATAGTAGACACAACCAAAGATCTTGAGAAGAGAGCAATCAGGGATCTTGTTTAGTAGCTTGAAATCTGGACAACTATTGTTCAAGATAGGACTTGAAAGTTTGTTTATGAGGTATACTAAGGTGTTAAAGGTATCAACCCAGTATGTATTTGGAAGTTTGGACTAAGCTAGAAGAGCAAGGCCTATCTCAACTATATTCCTATGTTTCCTTTTTGATAAACCATTCTATTGAGCGGTGTAAGGGCATGATACACGATGGGTAATGCCATTAGAGAGAAAAATTTCTTTGAACTGGTTGGAGAGAAATTCACCCCTACCATCAAATTGAAAGGCCTTTATTTTTCTTGATAACAAATTTTCTGCTAAGCATTTAAACTTGACAAAACATTTAAAGGTTTCAAACTTGGTTTGAGAGGATAGATCCAAGTGAACCTAGAGAAGTTATCAATGAATCAACATAGTATTTGAATCCATTTGTAGAAATAACAGAATGAGTCCATAAGTCAGAATGTATTTCTAATGGTTCCAGTGTTACATTAAGAGAATCTGAGAAGGGAAGAGTCTTTGCTTTGGCCAATTGGCAAGCTTCAGACATGACAACACTTTTATTGGACTCAATGACAAGAATATGAGAAAATTCTTTGATTTTATTTAAGACAGAAAAAGCTGGATGTCCAAATCTACGATGCCAAACAGTGGCATTGGCTGAGATTCCAAGAAAACGTATAAATTTCTTGACTTTATTGGCTAACTTGGAGAGTTGAATGGTAAAGAGTCCATGTATACTTTGTCTTTGCATAAGAGTCTGCAACGAGGTTGTCCTTCACAAAAAAATGATTGTTAGTTAGCTTAAACCAACACTTTTGTCAGAACAAAATTTTTGAATGGAAAGAAGATTAGCTGCTACATTTGGACAATGCAAGATGTTATTGAGCTTAAAAGGTTTATGGGAATGAAAAAGAGTAGAGGAACTAGTGTTTAGGACGGATAAACCTAAACCATTGCATACTGCTACTTTTTTCATGTCCCTTATATGGTTCTTGAAGTGTGAGATTGTCCAAAGCAACAGTAACATGATTATTTGCACCACGGTCGACAAACCAAGATTGCTCATCTGATTCAGCAACTGGAGTATTCATCCTAGCAACCATTGCAACTAGTTGAGAAGCAAGATGCCTCCCTTGATATGAGCAGTTCATTCTGTGATAACAGTCCAATACATGGTGTCCTAACTTTCCACGGATTTGACAAGGTCCTCTCTGAGAATTTGAGTGATTTCTCTAAGGTTTAGGTCTCTGTCCTTCAGATTTATTATAGGGAAGGTGTGTCTTTGAGGTCCTTGCCCAATGTTCTTCCTTTTGTGATTAAAATATTTAGGCTTTTGAGTGTAGAGAGCAAAGTTTCCTGGTTGAGATTCAGGGATTCGTTGGTGGTTTTGATTTCCTAGAAGGATCTCATGGTTAAGCAACTCTGATTGAAAATCCTCAAAGGACATGACTGGCTCTCTCTAGTCTCTCTCTAGTGGAAAAATGAAAAGAGGTTATAAATGCATTGTAATTTGGGTTGAGGCCACTCAAAACATAAGAAATCAAGTCATCTTCAGCCATTGCCTTTCTTGCTGCGGTGAGTTGCTCGGCTAGAATCTTAGCTTCACCAAGGTATTGGGTGCAGGTTTGAGAACCCTGACTTAGAGATTGAAGCTGTCGTTTTAAATAGGCCACTTTGGACCTGGATTGTGAGGCAAACCTTGTTGCCAAAGAGTTCCATACTAGCCAAGATCAGGTGTGTAGACCATAGACAGATGATAAAACTTTGTCAGACAAATTGGTATTGAACCAACTAAAAAGGTATTGATCATTCTCTTGACATAACATAAAACTGAGATTGACATCAGTCGTCAAATTCCCTAATTCAGCAGATAGCTGGCCGTACTTTGGTGTGCATGGCTCAGTACCATCTACAATTCCCATTAAATCATGGTTGTGCGACAGGTAGGACTTGTGAAACCCAGTTGAGATAATTGTTACTATCTAATTTGATAAAAATAAAGTGAGTGGTGCTAGGTAAAGAAAGAGTAGAAGAGGAAGAACAGGAGTCGGAAAACTGACCAGAACTCGACATAGTAATGAAATAAGGAACCAGGAAAAGTGGTGTTAGCCCCTGAGGGGTTCTAATAACATTTAAAAATAAAGAACCAAAGGGAAATAATTCTTTGATATTCACTTGATGATTAATCTGTTACAATACAGGTTGCTGTATATATACAAACATCTCTCTAAATAAGGAGATTTCAAAGTACACAAACACTGAACGGAGAAAGGAAAGTGTACAAGCATGATTAGGAAAGAATAAAAAAAGTCAGTCAACTAAATCAATTACATTAATGAATTACAATTAACTAGCAGACTAAAGCAGATATCAAGATTTGAACATCGTGGCCTATCTTTCCATGTGTGTAGCCCTTTGTCGAAGTCAATGATTAAGACTTCATTGTCCAATTGTAAGGCGTCATTGTCCAGTTGTATATGACCTTGAATATTAAGGCCATTAGTCAAGCCTCCATCTGAGGCTGAAGATACTCTAACATGTGAGTTATTCCATATAGACAATTGGAAGTGGTCAGCACAATAAAATGCATGCATCGATTGAGATATTGATGTATTTCCTAATGTTTCAACACTCGAAGGATTGTAACAGGATTGTTGTGTCTTTGGCTATATGTTCTATGATCCAGTATGCATTTTTTTCGTTGGCCTCCGTAATCCTTAGCTTTCAAATTATTTTTTCGTACGAGTTTCAAAGTTTTATTATCAATTGATTTTTTATTTATTTTTTCTTGGAGCAGATTTCATTAGATATATATCGAATTCTACTGTTTATAATTTTGCCACCAGCTTGATTTCTGAATTACACACTTTGAATCTACAGAGCTACTCTGGAGTCTGGATTGAAGGGGATGACAAAGAATTGATGGAGTACTTGTGAAAGTCAAGTTCTGTGCCGTGTTCTAGTATTGGTGTACATGATAAAGTGCTGGACCTGGTTCATTCTTATGTTGTTCTTTTACTTTCCCAAGTCATTCTTCGTACTCCATGCATGCTCATTTTGCCATCTGACTTTATTGCACTCCGTGTTCTAGTTTTATTATCCATGCAAGCTCATATTTTTTTTAGTCCCCTGTCTTTTGCCTAATTTGCTTTTAAACCTCATTCTCGAGACCTATCCCATCCAATCCATCAATATTCCAATTTGCTTTTGAACCTCTTCTTCTTTGTTTTTTTTTTTTCTTTCTTTTTTTCCCCCTTTCCGTAAGAAAGGGTCAACAGTAAGAAAGGAGTTACAAAAAAAAAAAAAAAAATGGAGAGCATTTTTGTAGAAATAGTAGCAAAAATAGCCAAGTACACGGTAGTACCAGTTGGAGAGTGGCTAGGTTATTCATTTCGATACAGCAGCAACATTGCGAAGATGAAGAATTGCAAAGACAAGTTGCGGCATGCTAGAGATAGGATGCAACATTCGATTGACGCTGCTGTCAGAAACGGTGAAGAAATTGAAGATGATGTTAAAAAGTGGTTGACGGAGGTAGATGAAATTACAGAACTGGCAAAGGAAGTTGATGAAGGCGAAGAAAAAGCGAAGATGAGGTGCTCTATAGATGTGTGCCTGAGCTTAAAGCTAAGACATCAGCTAAGTCGGAAGGCCAAAAAGATAGTGAAACTTGTAGGCGAAGCCTTGGAAAATGCAGGAAAATTTGACAGAATTTCATACCATCCTGCTCCACAAGGGTCTACGAGATACAAGGATTGCATGCGGTTTGAGTCAAGAATGCCAACTGTGGAGGGAATTAAGGATGCACTCGGAGATGCTAATATCAACTTGATTGGTTTATGGGGGATGCCTGGTGTGGGAAAGACTACATTGATGAGAGAAATTGCGAGGCAAGTCAAAGAAGATAAGCTCTTCGATGAGGTGGCTTGGGCAGATGTGATGCAGAGCCAAGACCTGAGACGAATTCAAGGAGAAATAGCAGACATGCTAGATCTCAAGCTTGATGCAGAGACAATACCCGGAAGAGCGATTCGTCTACGGGAGAGGTTAACAACTGTGAGGGGGGTTATCCCCAGGGCCGGGCTAGCAGACAGGCCGGGGAATCCCGGGGCCAGGCCAGGGGGTCCGAGTGAGAGCGGCCTGTGCACCGTGCAAAACATGACATCAACAACAAAAGAAAAAAGGATACTTGTAATCCTAGATGACATATGGAAGAAACTTGATTTGGAAGAAATAGGAATTGCTCCTTATAAGGGATGTAAAGTAGTGCTGGTATCCAGACGACGTGATTTATTATCTGAAATGGGTGTCCAGAAGGATTTTGGAATTGTAGTCCTACTCGAAAAAGAAGCATGGGAATTATTTGAGGAGATGGCGGCGGATTCTGTTAAAGACCCCAATTTACGGTCTATAGCAACTGAGGTAGCTAAAGAGTGTGATGGTTTGCCTATTGCACTTGCAACAGTTTCTAAGGCATTAAATAATAAGGATTTATGTGAATGGAAGGATGCCTTACAGCAACTACGGCATCCTGCAGCTCCCGAACATCTCACAAGAATGCAGTCAACTATATACTCTTGTATAGAGTTGAGTTACAAACATCTTGAAAGTCAGGAGATTCAATATTTATTTTTGCATTGTGCTCGAATGGAATTCGGCATTTTTTATCCGGACTTGTTGAAATATTGTTATGGTTTGAATCTATTTCATGGAATTAACACATTGGAAGATGCGAGAAACAGACTGTATACACAATTGCGTAACTTGAAAGACTCTTGTCTGTTGCAAGATTTTCCTCATGACTCTCGGCTTTGGCGTATGCATGACGTTGTTCGTGATGTTGCTACGTTAATTGCTGCAAAGGATTGTGATATGCTTTTCATGAGAGATGATGGAGGGCTTAAAGAATGGCCAGATATGGATGCACTAAAAAGGTGCAAGGCATTTTCTGTAAGTGGTGGAGATATTCATCAACTTCCAAAAGAACTGGAATGTCCTGAATTAAGGTTCCTTTATGTCAATGGCAGAGATCGTTCTTTACAAATCTCAGACACTTTCTTTCAAGGGATGGAAAAGCTCAAAGTTTTGGATTTGACGGCAATGAAACTTTCATCACTTCCTTCGTCACTTCTTCTTCTTAGAAACGTCCTACAAACATTGTGTCTTGATCAATGTGAGCTAGGGGACATATCTGCGATCGGAGAACTCAAGAATTTAGTAGTTCTTAGTCTTCTACAGTCTGACATTTCAGAACTGCCAAGAGAAATAGGGTCGTTGGTTCGTTTGCGGTTGTTGGATTTGAGCAATTGTTCCAAACTTGAAGTGATTCCACCTAATGTCCTATCTAGATTGGTGGAATTAGAAGAATTTTATATGAAAAATAGCTTTGTTCAATGGGTGACGGAAGGACCCTACACTGAAAGATCAAACAATGCTAACCTTGCCGAGCTAAAGTATATGTCACGTTTGACTACTCTGGAAATACATATCCGAGATGCCTCCATGCTTCCAAAAGATCTGCGGTTTGGAAAATTAGAAAGATACAAGATATCGGTTGGAGACATATGGGACTGGTCTGATAAGCATGATTACTCAAGAACGTTAAAACTCAAGCTGAAGACAAGCTTTCAATCAGAGGTTGGAATTAAAATGTTGCTGGAGAAAACAGAATGTCTTTATTTAGATGAGTTAAAGGGTGTTATGAGTGTTGTACATGACTTAGATCGAGAAGGTTTTCAACAACTGAAGCATCTTCATATACAAAATAATGATGATATCAAATATATCATTATTAGCTCTCCGATGCATATCTCGAGTACTATTTCCTTTCCAGCCTTGGAGACATTTATTCTAAAAAATATGACTGGTTTGGAAGATATTTGTCGTGGCCAACTTCATTCAACATCCTTTCATAACTTGAGAGTGTTAAAAGTTGAAAATTGTGAGAAACTGAAATTTGCCTTCCCATTATCCGTAGCAAGGGGCCTTTCAAAGCTCGAAGAATTGCAGATAACAGAATGCAGCAACATGGGTGCAATAGTCGTGAAAGAAGAAGGGGAAATAGACGACACAGATACGATCTTTTTCCCTCAACTGCGTCGCTTGGCACTTGAGCATCTTCCAAAGCTTATGAGCTTCTTAAAGAAAAAAAATTCATTTGCAACTGATGCTGGAGAAATCATTTCGGAGGACACATTTAATTTTTACATGCCAATTCTACACGAACAGGTATGCTAGCTGATTTTATTTTCCAAAGTAATAATGCCACACGTCACAGCATGTGTCAAAGAATAATGCTATGAACCAAAAAGAAAAAATAAAGTTTTGATGGAGAAAAATATTAAATGTTGTTGCAGGATGTATTCCCCAACTTGGAAATATTGCAACTATCATCAGTAGACTTGGAAGAGACAAAGCACAACCAATGTGGGGCAAGGTTGTCTTGTAGATTAACAACCATGGAAGCAATGTCGAGGTTTCAGAATTTGTCATACTTGGAGGTGCAGGGCTCTTGTAATATAAAATATCTGCTGTCATTCTCTACAGCTAGATTTATGGCGCATCTCAAAACTCTTTACATATCTGAATGTAAGGCTATGGAAGAGGTATTAGTCACAGAAGAAATTGTATCAGCCGGAGAAATTACGGGGGAGGTGTTCCCTCGACTAGAAATCCTGTGGCTAACAGATCTTCCGAACCTCAAAAGATTCTGCGTAGGGCGTAACATCCAATTTCCATCCTTGGAGTATATGTGGATAGAGCATTGCCCTAAAATAGGGACGTTTATATTCAATCCTGCTAATTCTAGCGCAACAACCTGCCAGGGGATCATTCAAACCAATGCAGAGGAGAGGCCTCCAACTGTTATGCAACCTCTCTTCAATGTAGAGGTAACATCTGGCTTCGTTTCAGATCCTGGCTACCTATTAGATCCTCCATTGTGTGAGATATTATGGTCAGGTATATTTTATCATTGATATATGGGATTAACCTTGCAGGTTGCATTCCCTTGTTTGAAGAGATTGGCAATCCGTCGCATGGATTACCTAAAACACATATGGCAGAAACAATTTGCGGAAAATTCCTTTTGCAATCTACAAAACATGTTAGTTCAACTTTGTGAAAATCTTGTGAGCATCTTTCAATCTGATATGCTGACAAGGTTCCAGAGTGTAGAGGAACTTAGCGTATCAGATTGCACCTCACTACAGCAAGTATTTGAGCTACAAGAACTAAATGTTAATGAAAATGAAGCTGTAACAGCCATACAGCTGAAAGACTTGATGTTGGCTCGTCTTCCACAAATGAAACATGTATGGAGTAAAGACCCCAAAGCAGTTTTCAGCTTTAAAAATCTAAAACAAATACAGGCTGATGGATGTGAGAATTTGAGAAGTTTCTTTCCAGCATCTGTTGCTAGAAGTCTCATGCAATTGGAGCGTCTTGAGATAAAAGATTGTGGCGTGGAGGAGATTGTTGAAGGTGAAGGGGGATCAGAAGATGCAATAGAAAGGTTTGTGTTCCCTCAAGTAACTATCCTAAAACTTGTGAGGCTACCACGACTCAAGTGGTTTTACCCAGGAGTGCATACTTTAGAATGTCCGATGCTGAAAGAGATGTGGGTGGAAGGATGCCAGAAAGTTGACATATTTGCTTATGGACTTCTAAGCTTTCAAGAAACGCTTCGAGAGAGCCGGCATGAGATCTCCACTCAGCAACCCCTTTTCTTGGTTGATAAGGTAACAAAAGGCTTAATTAATCTCTCATAATTAAGGTTGAAGAAGTCTGGTATGTTTGTTTTTAGATATGAGATAAGATAAAATGATATAAAAATTAAAAATAAAATAAAATATTGTTATAATATTTGTTTTTAATATTAATTTTGTTTTGAGATATGAAAAAGCTGGGTTAGGATTTTAAAAAAATGAATTGTTTATTTTATTTTATATAAAAATTTAAAAAAGTGTAATAATGAATTTGAGATGAAATGAAATGAGTTGGAAAAATAATTAGGGTTTCAGATCTGATATTGTTTCTAAACCTAACTAGTTGGAATAATAGTTAGACGTTATTGAACTTGTGAATGGATATATGTTGCCGGCCATTACATATAGCAAGAGAAGTATACTCATAAATACTGAACATATTAAAGCGCCACATAATTGAGCAAAATCTAATTAAAATTTCATATTTTGTCATAAACATGTAACATCGCACATAACTATGGAAGAAATTTATAAGCCAAATTTGTAATCATCACATCCCCTAGATCTAATGAGAAGACAGTACTCTTTTTGCCAATTAACAAAATTATAATACTAATTATTTTATTGAAGTAGCATAAACCTATAATCCACTGTTACCAGCTTTTATTTGTCTAAGATCTAATACGAGAGACAGAAGTATGGCTGGGTTTCTTAGGAAACTTGAGGAATGGGGAGGAAAAAACAGAGAAAATGCTTGTAGTCTGTAGATATATAGATATATAGAATTTGTAGATGGCTATGGCGCATGACCCTTCAGTTTCTGTTTGACATTTTATTTCGGTTTCCAACACTTGAGCAATTGGAATGAATTCACAGGTAGCATTCCCAAGCTTGGAGAGTTTAGTAATTTCACATATGGATAACTTGATAACCATATGGCACGACCAAGTCGCAGCGGATTCCTTTTGCAATATTCAAGTACTTGTGGTTCAGTTTTGTGAAAATGTATTGCACATATTCGACTCTGATATGCCTAGAAGATTCAAACACCTAACGCGTGTAGGTATTAGTCACTGTGATTCACTGGAGGAAATATTTGAAGTAGCAGTTCAGGGGCGGAATAGTAACTTCGAAGCTCATGCTGTGACAGCCACTTGTTTGAGCGGAATGAAATTGGTACGTCTACCAAAACTGAAAAATGTATGGAATAAGGACTACACAAGTATTTGCAGCTTTCAAAATCTACGTGAAATTTTTGCCGAGGGATGTGAGAGCTTGAAAAGTTTTTTTCCAGCAGTCTCAGTGGCTACAAGTCTCACGCAATTGGAGGATCTTCAGATAATCAATTGCGGGGTTGAGGAAATTGTAGCGAGAGGAGGAGAAGATCAAGCAACACCAAGGTTTGTGTTCCCTCGTATGAATTTACTAAATCTTAGAGGCCTGGTAAAACTCAAGTGGTTTTATCCAGGAGTGCATACTTCAAAATGGCCATCATTGAAATACATGTGGGTGGAAGAATGCCAAAAAGTCGATATATTTGCTTCAGAATATATGAGCTTTCAAGAGGCACTTGAAGAAGGTCAACAAAGCAAGGTCTCAAGTGACCAACCCCTTTTCTTGGTTGATCAAGATCAGGTAATTAGAGCCTCAACTAGTACTCTTATAAGATGTTCACATTTGAGTAGTAGATGTAACTAGAATGATGGAAAACACGAGAAAAATGATTATAAACTTCGAAATATTTGGCCATTTTATATATTGATTGACGTCAACTTATGAAAAAAATATATGTATTCATAAGAAGTGATGATGCATGCTTAGATTTGTCAGTTATCACTATTTTGACACCTATTGGATGAATCCTACTCCTACAGGTCGCATTCCCTAGTTTGGAAGATCTGATAATCTCCCACATGGATGACATGAAAGTTATATGGAATAACCAATTCGCATCAGATTCCTTTTGCAAACTTCAGCATATGAGCGTTGAATTTTGTGCAAATCTCAATAGCATCTTTCCGTTTAAGATGGTTAAAGTCTTTCAGAGTCTGGAGTTGGTGAAAGTAGTCGGTTGCGGTTCTCTAAAACAAGTGTTTGACCTACAAGGGCCAAGTTTTCAAGAAACAAGTGTTGTAATAGTCACGCAATTGAAGTACTTATATTTGAGAGATCTGCCAAAGCTGAAGCACATATCGAACAAGGATCCCCGTGATATTTTGAGCTTTCAAAATCTACGTCAAGTGCGTGCCTACGAGTGTGAGAGCATGGAATGTCTCTTTCCAGCTTCCATGGCCAGAACTCTCACGGAATTGGAAATTCTTGTGGTAAGTCGTTGTGGGGTTGAGGTCATTGTTGAGAAGGAAGAACTAGAAGCGAGACTTGTGTTCCCTAAACTAACTTCTCTGGAACTCGGGATATTGCCAAAACTCGAGTGGATTTTTCCCGGGGCCAATAATTTAGAAATGCCAGTGTTGAAAGAATTGAAAGCGTGGAGATGTGACAAAGTTAGCATATTTGGTTCTAAATTCTCGAGATTTCAAGAAACAAGTGAACGGTGTCAATTTGAGAGTTCCATTCAACATCCTCTTTTGTTGGTTGAAGAGGTAAGATGCCAATCAATTAACACTTTGAAATAGCAGGAGTCCTGTAATGCATAGTTCTTTAGAAAATTGGATGCTAACTTCGATTTTGTTTTTACAGGGTACATTCCCAAAATTGGAGGCTTTGAAATCAGACCTTCATCACACAACTTGGTGCGACCAGTTTTTGGTAGTATCCTTCTGCAAGTTAAAGGTTCTAGAGGTGGAATGCAACCATGATACATCGGTTGTTTCTCTATCTAATTTACTAAAAAGTTTACAAAATCTTGAGAAACTTCTTGTGAGCGGTAATTATTGGCAAGACATATTCCCATATGAAGAAATTATTGTCCCAGGAAAGCATGCTAGGATACTCCCACGACTAAAAGAGCTTAGGGTGTCTAAAGCACCAATGCTGACACATTTGTGGAAAGAAAATGTCCAGGAATCTCTACTTTTTCATAAAGTCCTGGAAATTCTAGCAGTGTCAGAATGTCACAAATTGACAAGTTTAGTGCCATCCTCGGCATGTTTCAACAATTTGATAGATCTTGAGATATTGAGTTGTGATGGATTGATCAATTTGATAACGTACACAACAGCCAAAAGCTTGGTGCAGCTCAGAAAAATGAGTGTAGGTTCATGCGAAGGATTAACAGAAATTGTGGCAAGTGGGGATGATCAAGCCAAAGCGGTGATGACATTCAGCAAATTGACTTGCTTAAAATTTGATTGCTTACCAAACTTCACAAGCTTTTGTTCGGGAAGTTATTCTATTAAGTTCCCATATTTGGAAGAAGTAATTGTGGGAGAATGCCCTCTGATGAAAACTTTCTGTCACGGAGTCCTAAGCACACCAAAGCTAAAAAGTGTAAGAGCAACAAGAGGAGAGAAATCATATACCAATTGGAAGCAAGACCTGAATACCTCCATACATTCGCTTTGGGAGGACAAACCAGTTTGCTAGCTAGCCAGCATGCAATCGATTTGAAGAAAGGCAAGTATATTTAAATTTAATTAACACGTTTTATATTTTCAGCATGCATGACCACTAATTTGATTTCTAATTCATAATCAAATATTATAATATTCTGAATTTGGACACTTACAGTAAATTAAGCTGCAAGCCTATATTTGTATCTTTCTCCCACTTTTGAGGAAATCAACGACATTAATAATTATATGGACGATTTCAATACTTGGGGCATGGGAGCCGGTGCACCAATCAGTCCTCTTATTTTTTGGCTCATTGGGTACACCTTTCTTTCTAAATAGATTTTATTTAGGCGATTGATTATTCTTGAAGATTAAGAAATATATTTGATACCCCATATGATAAGGATAAGGGTGGATGGTGTATGGGATCCCACATTGCTTGAGAAGGAGAAGTTCTTGCTCTTTATAAAGTTCTAATAGAGCTTCAATTATATCATTGACTAGTCTTTTTGGAGTATAAGCCATATGGTTTGGGCTTTCTATTAGGGCCTTACAAATGGTATCAGAGCCTATCCTAACTAGAAATGTGAGACTTGAGCTGTGTCATACACTTACGAGAAATGGGTTCGACGAGAACGTCGGGCATTTAAGGGGGGTAAATTGTAATACTCCGAGCCCCCAAATGATAAGGATAAAGGTAAATGGTGTATGAGATCCCACGTTGCTTGGGAAGGAGAAGTTCTTGCTCTTTATAAGGTTTCAATTAAACTCCAATTGTATCATTGACTAATCATTTTAGAGTATGGGTCATGCGGTTTGGGCCTTCCATTTGGGCATTACAGTGAATTTCATCCTAAAGTGTATTTTGGCATTTTTCAGTCTAATGAAATCCTTCGTAGTTTTGTTGATATAAGTACATTGGCGAACCACTTTAATTTTATGTCGAGTAATGGTCTTTACTTTTTTTTTTTTTACAACATACTTGACTACTATGTGAAAATGAATTCTTTAAGTTAATGGTCTTGCAAATATGATGCCATTTTTTTTTCTCTCCAGAAATTGTTAAGAGATGGAGCATTCAAAATAATTATTTTTTACTAAAATGAGTTTGATGTGTGAACATGAGATGTAACTAGTTGTTGACTAGGTTCATAGTGGCTTGTGAAAGGAAAGGTTGTTATCCGTGGGACTAGAGGGAGAGATATAGAGGGAAGGAAAGTGACAAAAGAAACAAAAGAGATCCTCTAAAATGACATCGCTTTGACGAATGGGCTATTTCTTCACGAGCCTGGGCTCTACACTCCCATTCAGAAATATGATGCCCACATCGTTCCCTCCCATATACATCTCCCCATCAGTTGTGTACATTTTTCTAAAATCACAAGCAACATACCTCTTTACATGATCTCTTGATGTGATATGCTATGAAACGAAACTCTTGAAACCATCAGCTAACAATTAAATGGATTTTGCATTGCAAGAAATAGAGCATCTTTTATTTCTTCAACTATCACGTTCACAGTTTCATTTTCAGTACTTCCTTGATTTCGACAATCTCCCTTGATGTGGTCGACTTGCCACAACTCCAACAAGTAATCTACTGTCCATATTTTATCCTACTTCTACCCTTGTTCTTGGACTTGACAGGTTCTTGATCCCGATTATCAACACTCAAAGCTAAATCGGTACTAGAAAACTCCCTAGAATCCTTTATGCGTACCTCTTCAACAAGGATCGTTCATGTATGTTATCGTAACTTAGTTATCTTGTCGATCGAGTTACTCACTGTCATCCCCATGAGCTACCAACTATTTGGCAATGATGCTAATAGAATCAACGCTCTCATATCATCATCAAACTCAAGCTCAATCGACGACAATTGATTAATAATAGTGTTAAATTCATTCAAGTGTTGGACAATAGGTGTACCTTTTGATATCTTTAAAATGAACAAGTTTTTCATCAAATGCACATTGTTATTTGCATACATCTTTTCGTGCATACTAGACAAAGCTGCCATGAGATCCATTGTAGTTCTCTCCTTGATAATATCATGTGCTATTAATTTGGACAAAGTCAACTGAATAACCTTTAGAACCTATTGATCCAGATTCCACTCAGCATCACACATGTTTTTCGACTTCATTCCCAATAAAGGATGGTGGAACCTTTTCCTGCAAAGATAATCTTTAATTTTCATATTCCAAAAACTAAAGTCTATGCCATCGAATTACTTGATCCCAATCTTCACATCTTTTCTAAACAGCGTTCACCCTCCAACTCTAACTTTGGAGCTTTGATACGAATTCTTGTGGTATTAAAACAAGAGTCACCACATCCACACACAACGATATTGAGATAGGTAATGGACAAATGAGAAACACTGGAATCAAGCACAAATAAAGTTTAATATGATTCATCAACGTGCCTACGTCCACAGTCTCGAGGAGATTACAATTACATAGTGAGTTATAAGAGCATATCTCTACTCATACAATCTCAACTCTCTTTTTAAGACCTTTTCTCTCTCACAAGATGCCCTCAAACCTTTGCCTCTCTTTGTTCTTTATGAAAATACTAAAATTCATATACAAGAAATCAAAACATTACATATTTATAGAAAATGTAATTAGAAACCATAATGGCAACCTTTGCCTCTCCTTGTTCTTTGCTCGAGCGATGACTTGAGTTCGCCTCAAGCGAACAACAATCAAATATTGGCTCGAGCAGTCTATCAAGCACTATTCGAGTGAACACTAGGATTAGTACTTTGCTTGAGTCTATTGTCGTGTGAACCGCTCTTGCTGATGACTACATTTTGAGCGAACTCATGGGTTGTGTTTAACTAGAGTCAAAAGTTGAGTGACAATCGAATAGACTCTCTATTTGGGCCTTTTCTACTTATAAACTAATGTTCTTTGTTCAAGTGATTTTTGTAGGCAAGTTTGGCACTAGGCCTCGATTCATTTAGGTGTGAATTTGGGTATTTTCTATACTTGGTAGGAGCAAATTAATTTTTGGTTTCTTTGTGCTTAAAAGTCGTTATAGGTTCAGACTATTTTTGGTCTTCTTCCTTCCATTATCTCTTGGAAGCTTTGGAGTAGGTGTTGCAAAGTCAGGTATGATGGTAGTTTGATACGGTTGAGTCGGTTTGGCATTTTACTAAGTTATTCTTTTGTAGAATCATGCAATTGACCATGAAATCTTTGATGCTCCCTAATCAGGATGTTTCCATTTTAAATAGATTGGATATCCCAATTTTATTATCAAAAGCAAAGAAAGTTTCTGTGGTGAAGCGGATTTTGCCATTGTTTGATTGGATGAAACTTAATATTGATGGTAGTAGCTTGGAAAATCCAAGGCCAGCTGGTACTGGTAGTGTCATTTAAGATGTTGGGGGTCAGATGTGTGCAACTTTTTCTATATTCTTATGCTACGGTTCTAATAATTTTTCTAAAATGAGGATTTTGCTGGAAGGGGTCAGGAGGTGCTGTCAACTTGGCTTTTATCAGGTTGATATTAATACTTACTCTTAAAATCTTTACTAGCTAGATTAAAAAGGGAGATTCTAATATTTGGTATCTAGAGAGTTTTTAGGATGAGCTTAAAGTTTGTTTTGACTACATGAAGCATAGAGCGAGCCATGCCTTTCCTGTAGAAAATATTGTGGTTGATTTTCTAGCTAAACAAAGAATTGAGGGTTTAAATATGTATTGCTTTAAAGATAGAGTTTTGTTGCGCAGTAAGTTAAGAGAATTTCTTTATATGGACAAAATTGGTCTTTTTTATTTAAGGATTTCGTTATGAGGTACATTTAATTCTAGTTGTTTTACTTGTTATTTTCTTATATGCATGCGCTGATGTTTGCTTGCATGTTGCTAAAGGTTTTCTTTTTCTTGTTGGTATTAATGAATTTTTGGCACTTTAGATAGTGGTTTGATGTCTTGATGTTTTTGATGTCTGGATTTTGGTCTTTTATGAATAATATTTGTAATTTTCAGGATTTTGGTTGTAACTATAGTTTTTTTCTACTATAAGTGAAAGTTACCAGTCAATAAGTACTTTTTACCCTTTCTTATGGTTTTAGATTTTCGAATTTCGCATTTGATTTAGTTTTCGTGGGGAGGAAAGGGTTGCAATTCTTGACATCATGGGCTGTTGGATCCTACAATAAACATGAAGGCTGCCATGCGTGCCATTAGTAGCATTTTTTGAGAACCTATAGAAGCAGATCCAGTTGGTTGGAGATCATGCGCAAGCCAAGCAAAGGAAGAAGCATTGCTTGGAGGATGACTTGGAAAAGAAAACGTACTATTTGGAGGGAGAGAATGGACATCGTCGTGGGAAGAAAAATGCATGAAGGTCACACGAAGGAAATAATAAAATATTCGATATGAAGGGTCACACTTCTTTTCATATATGAAATGTAAGATAGATTTACTATAGCTCATAATTTAGATAAAAAAGTCTTTAGCTAATTCCATGTAAATTTAATTTGGTGAATGTTCTCTAAAATATAAAGAGTAATGGCATTTGGCTAATCATCTTATCTGTCATAGACTCATCAAACTTTTCTACATAGGCCTAATCATAATGATATCTTTTTCAGTTTTTGTTTTATTCCTTTTCATCGTGTCTTATTTTATTTTATTTTTGTTCATGATCCAATCATATTTTCAACTTTGCCAAGTTATATAGTCTTTATAATTTATCTCATCTTATTTTATTTAATTATTTTAATTTTTTAAACAAAATAAAATATTTGAAATTTGTAAATAAGTATTAAGCCTGGCATATCTTCGAAAATGACTTTATTTATTTTTTTAACTCATTTCATTTCAAACTCATCATTATATTTTTTTAATTCTCATATAAAATAGAATAAATAATTCATATTTTTCAAATTTTAACATAACCTTTTCAAATATTAATATAAAATTAATATCAAAAAAATATAATATAATAATATCTTTTTTTTAAAATTTTTATACCACTTTATCTCATTTCTAAAAAAAAAAACAGAGCTAAAATAGCAATATGTGATGCGAGATCAGTACCCTATAGCTGGGTGGCACGGAAATCTGGTCTCATTCCTCATGTAGCCCCGAGTAACCTCTTGCTAGGGAAATGGGCTTTCCTCAAAATCACAATGGAACCCACGGGCCCATATCAGAATGTATGTCCGAACAAAAAGAAAAAAGAAGTAGCGTGTGGTAAGAAAAAGAAGTAGGTCTGCCGATGC
This sequence comes from Platycarya longipes, assembly GCA_036559045.1. Lineage (NCBI taxonomy): Eukaryota > Viridiplantae > Streptophyta > Magnoliopsida > Fagales > Juglandaceae > Platycarya > Platycarya longipes. Next base: position 618,685 of record CM071796.1, on the reverse strand, counting down.
CTTATCTTTGTAAAGAGCATTATTTCAGATTTTTCTTTTCAAATATTATTATAATCACAATTAGAGTTTTAATTAATTTTTATGTAAATGCTTAAGTTATAAAATCATTTAAAATTATTATATTATTTTATATGATCAAGTATAAGAACGACGTTTAAGATAAAGAGTACGTAACCGTATTTATTGACTTTATAGTGATTATTTGAAAAAGAATAAACACATTTAGAGAGTAATTGTATCACTATCCTAACTCTTTCTCCTATATTTTTGTTTTAGGAATTTTCAAACCGATTTTTCTTATGAATATGATTTCATTACATTAAAAATAACTTTGTCATTACGCTAATTTAGTGCATGTATGTAATGCTCTTTCTTCACTATTGAATATTGATTTAGCTATATTCCATCAAAAGCCCATGTAAATACTAAATTTCGTGATGATTTCTTAGAGTCTGTTAAAGGCAGCATGCAACGACATATTCCACCGTCAGGGAATACTATAACGTCGTACGTGGATGCAGAATTAGCTTACTGCTTAAGCATGAAAGGCTAGATAGTTGCACTTTTTAGAGCACGTTCGTTCGATCTCAGCCCTTGGTAATGCATGGATCAAGAAGAGCATCCGGACCATTAGCTTTAAGAGCTGGCTAATTCACATTTTAGATCATCATGTTCCATCTCATCCCGTCTCAAACCCGGCCAGCTTTGATAAATGGATCCATCGTGATTGGGCAACGAGAGGTACGTAGGTGCTTCTAATTGTGTCCATCTGATCTATAAGTTTATAACTTGTTCTGCTTCTCAAATTTATTGAAGTGATCACCAGATTTAATACATCGGCCGAGTCCTAATTTTTAAAATAAATTAAATCGTATGCTTTTCTTCGATTGGGTAAAATGGGTTATAGATTGTTTTCTGAATTACTATAAAACTCAAGTTTTTATATATATATATGGTGATACTTTGATTGAATGTGTTAAGGTGATTCCAAAAACCACAAAAAGAATACTAATCTAGACCGTTGCCTCAGTACAATTAAATCAAGTTTTCAGTCTAGATCATGAACTTCTTATACTGACCTTGAGGAGAGTCTAATTTGTTGCATCGATCCTTCACCCATGCAGTTGTACCATTCCACCCTAGCTAGGCATGCAGTATCAATTGTAGATCATCTAGTTATTTTTTATTTCTATTTTTTTCTCAAATTTATTAGGAATCTTCACTTTTAGCAGAAGAATACGATGATAATAAAACAATAGGGAAAACTCCAAATAATGAAAAAATGTCCCACCTCTATGGTAGTACTAAACCAAACCAAACTAATAACAAAGTGGAAAAAAAAAAATCAACCACAACAAAACATAACAATAAGAAATAAGGAATTTGCAACAAAGAAAACAAAACGTTATTTTCTCCTAATATAAGGCATCCTTGCTTTGTCCATTCTAACAATTTCTCTTGTAAGCATTGGAAGGCCCACTGCAGTTAAAACAGTTAATTTGTCAATAGATTTTTTTTTATGATTTTTTTTTTTTTTTTTTTGTAAATGGATAGGCGCTAGGTCTGTTTTTTAATGCCTACTTATGTCAATTGAAATTATTCAACCAATCTGACTTTATAACACATATGCAAATTTCCAAGCAGAAGCTCAAGTACTTTGATGAGCGACGATATCAAAATTAAATTAAATAATTAAATTTATCTCTTCTCTTCATGATATCAAAACAAAATTATTGAGTACCTTTAGATTTTATTCCATTTAATTAAATATTTTAATTTCTTTTTTTAGAAATTAGGAGGACAACACCTCTATAAACTTTATTAACCCTCACTTATAGCAAATGAATACCTTTTGAACAAACAAACCAATCCCCCACACAAATGAAATCCCAACCAAAGCTATACATATTAAAATTTTCATCTAACATAAGCAGTGCCCATCTTGTCCAATCTATAGAAACCTCTTAATTAATCTAGGAAGCTGACAACTATTAGTGAACAAATTATTATCTCCCATGGCACCGCGTCGAGTACAAGCATTTGCCACTTTGTTGCCTTCTCTATAAAAATGCTTTATAGAAAAATCATATCCCTTTAATAAGTCTCTTAATTAATCCCAAAAGTCTAACAAATACCACAAAGTACAGTTCCGAGACAAAATCCAAGAGACTACAATTGTAGAGTCGCACTCAATATCAATTCCAATATATCCCAGCTGTTGACAAAGTTTTATTCCTTCCACCACCACACGTAGCTCTGCTTAATTATTTGAACATGAACCGAAAGATTTTGAAAAGCGAAAAATGAACTTACCAAAAGAATCTTGCATAAGACCACCTCTACCAGCAGGCCTTGGGTTTTTCAAAACTGCTCCCATTCAGGTTTAGCTTCAATTGTCCCTGCCTCGGTTTCAGCCACCACACAACTTGCATTTTATTCTGATGCTTATTTACAATTGGCATATCCATACTACTCAACACTCAGGCATCAGAAGCAGTTAGTTTTTGCACTTATGTTATTCTACTAATCAATACTTGAACCCAATGTTTAGTAGAAAACCATACATTTGTGATGCTCTCAAGCCTCCCTTCCATTCTTGCCACACATCTCCTTCCCCACATCCTCCAAACTACTAAACAAGGTATGAGCCTCAACAAAATCCCCAATTGTGATGTCTGAAATGCACAGTCAAACCATACTAGGACCCTTTCTTTCCAGCTCTATTGAATGATGAATGGGACTCAAAACTCAGCTGAGACCTTCTTCCATACATCAATTGCAAAATCACCTATACTCAGTACACGTTCCAGATCTTCGGATTGTCTCAATTTGCAACAATTACAAGCCAAAACAATTAAGACCACCACATTTTGCACCTTCTCATCAACACTTAGGCAATTAAAAGTTGTCTTCCAAATGCACAAAGCAACCTTCTTCAGCAACCACGTATGCCACACCCATTTAGCCTATTCAAATTTCGGCAATCTAAATCTGATAACCTACCAAGCTGACTTTGTAGTAAGAATTTCACTCTTTTTAGGAAGCCGCAATAGTACATAAGTAGCATTTTGTTAGAATACATATCATTTCCATCACTTCTTTATCTTTACTCGAACCTAGTAAATTTTGTAGCTTTTTTACATCCCACTCATTATTAAGTACCAAGTCTTTCAACCTGAGCTAATTAGGCTCCCCTATGTATTTCTACAAATAAAGGCCTCGACCTCAAACCTTATCATACCACAATGAGACACTACCTTCTCTAACCTTCCACTGTGAATTAATCAATAAATCTGGAAGATACTTCCCAATTTTCTTCCAAAACGATGATCCCCATCCATGAGCCACACACAGAATGACATGCCCTTCTTTAACAAATTTAGTTCTAAAAAATTTGGCCAAAGCAAATTATGAGTTTTTAATTGCTATCCAAACTTCATCAATAAAGAAATCTATACATCTGAGACATCCCTCACCCCTATACCCTCTCCTCCACAAGAACACACTTTCTTCCAAGCCCTCCACTTTCTTTTTCCATTCCCATCCTGCACACTTTTGAAAAAAGTTGCAAAAAGTCCATGTACCTTCCTAATCACAATCTTATGAGCATTAAGAAATGATAGAAGATGTATCAGCATACTCAAAAGAACATGTCTCAATAGAACTAAGCGGTCTCCTTGTGAAAGGAAGTGACTCTTCCATCCCTCAATCTTCTTACTGGTTTTTTGAATCAAATACTCAAAATGACTTGCCATTAGTTTACCTTCCACAATCAACACCCCCAAATAAGTAAAAGGAAATTTTCCTTCCACAAAGCCAGTTTCAGCCAATAACTCACCCCTATGTCGAAGGCTTAACTGTTTAGAGAAATAAATGATTGACTTTTCCTAATTCACCCTTTGACCAGTCCATCTTTCATCTTCCTTTAGAACCTCCATCAACCATAAAATAGAGCTCTTACTAGCATTGGAAAAAGCCACAACGTTGCCAGCATATAATAAATGAAAGATGGTAGGAGCACCACCCAAATGAGAAAATGACAAAATTCGTTTTTGCATCATCTTCTTGTTAATCATTCTAGAGAGTACCTCTTCCATGATAATAAAAAAGATATGGGAACAATAGATTTCCCTGTCCCAACCCCTTTTAGACTTAAAAAAATCCTTTATAAGTGGCATTCATCATAACTAAAAACTATGGTGTAGTTATACAATTCCGAATCAAGTTACAAAAGAAATCTAGGAAACCAAAGGCATGAAGTACCTAATCCAAGAACCACCAGTCCACATGGTTGTATGCCTTACACATATATATTTTCAGCATAATATTTCCTCTAGCCTTTTGGTACAATAGTTTTGGCATCTCTTGTGTAAGCACAACATTCTCAAAAATACACTTATCTCTCACAAAAGTACCTTGTTCAAGAGAAATTAAATCACCAATCCCCATCGACAATTTATCCACTAGAATTTTAGAGAAGACATTGTAAGTCACGTTATAAAGACTTGTTGGCGAAGCTTCTCTAAACTTTAAGGATCCTTCACCTTCTGGATAAGCACTATATAAGATGAATAATAAAATCGAGGCAAAACATCACCTTTAAAGAACTCCCTCACTGCTTCCATCACATCATCCTTTCCAATATTCCAGCAAGTTAAATAGAAAAAGGACCTGAACCCATTCGACCCGGGGCTACTTGTGTTGAACTAATTCATTAAATAGAGTTTGACGCACATGGAAAACATATTTGAATATAAATTAATTGATTAAATTTACCTCTTTTTGTCAACTTATGACTTTTACAAGAATTAGTATTAATATTTTGTATAAGTCCCAAATAGACAAGTCTCACATAGGCCTTCATAAAAAAATGGAACTCACCTTAAAAAAGCATAAAAAAACAAACTATTCTTTTTAGTGGAATCTACTTTTTTAAAAGAACTTATGTGAGACTTATCTATTTGAGATTCATACCTACCAGCATTATTCCTTGCATGCCTATTTCACTTTCTACTAAATTCGGGCCTATTCAACAATACAAAAGTAATCTACTAGCTAGCTAGTCCCATTTCAGATTTAAGAAGACTAAAGTTAGAAGTTCTATGTTTAGAATACTCCCCTAGCTAACATCACGATACTTGATAGAATAGGGTCATCAAGAACAACCATATCTAGCCATCTTGTGAAAAGAGGGAGAGACAAATAACATATTTGGAAATAAACAGAACAAATTGAGCTAAAACTATTAACGGAAGTAACTGCCACAAAAATATAATAATAATGATAATAATAGAAGTGATAATACTATAATAATATATAATAATAATAATAATAAAATAATAATAATATGTTGTGAAAGGGTGATAGAAAAGTAAAAATAAACAAACAATCAATTACACGATACAGATATATGTGGTTCGACATGTGCCTACTTCCACAGAATTACAAAAGGTTTTATTATGTTGAGGAATCACAAAATGCACTTTATGGTGAAACTTCTCTGTTTAGAACGGTCCTATTATTCAAATAAGTATATCTATAGGGTTACCTTAATTTTTACTTATTTGCGATATTTGCTCAAGCAAAATGACAAATGTGCATCAAGCGAACTTTCTGTCTGGTGTTTGCCCAAACACGGAGTCGAGTGATTGTTGAACGAACTCTCTACCTAGATTTCGCTCGAGCCCACTGTCAAACGAGACTAGAGTGAACTTTCTTTTGAACTTCTCTTGAGCTGAATTTCATGTGAACGTCAAACAAACTTTCACTTCAGCTTTATCCTATCGGCCCAAATTTGTGCTCCAAGGCACAAGTCTCATTGAAAATTTACTAAAAACTTATGACAAATCATTATCTTCGGATCGTCAAATTGGGCTACCACAATAATAAATCAGGCTCCACAAACCCAACATAATAGAATCATGATCTTGTTTTCATTGGCCTCCTCTGTAACCCTTAGCTTTCAAATTAATTTGAGTTTGAGTTAGTAATAAATTATACAATACAAAATTTCTTTCAATTTAACAAAACGTTAGTATTAAATTATACTAAATATCATTAGATCAAACATATTAACTGATTTATAATAAATACATGAATTTATAATTATATTAATAAACTATTGTTTTTATTTTTATTAATTATAGTGGAATGTATATGTTGTATATTTGTTACTTTTAAATTAAATATATAATGTGTTGATTTTAAATTTAGAAATTACAATATTAAGTGTTAAATAATATAATCATAATCTAAATTTTCATCATTTACAACTACAAAAAAGAATGTAAACGAACCATAGGACATTAGAAATTGTAAAAGTTCTTAAACGTTGTTACTATATTTGGATTAATTATTAGAGTACAAATTAAAGGCAATAAAACTTTTCAAGAATTTTAAAAAAAAAATGTGAACTTTTTTATTACAATTTTGGAAATAAAACTTTTCAAAATTTTTTTTTTTGTGAACATTTTTTTATTACAAATTTATGATTAATTGGCATATTAATTATAAAAAAATTCAACAAACTGTGGGCTAATATTTAAGTTCAAAATCACTTATTTTTTCTTACAGCTTAGAGCATCCACATCATGTTTCTCAAATTTTCTCCCAAATTTTAACTAAAAACTTCACTTTCGATAAAAAAAATTTCTAAATTTTATTCATTTTCAAAAAATCTCCTACATCTTATTCCCTATACTATCCATCATATATTAAAATAACATTTTACAATTCTTTCTTTATTACTCTATTCTCTCACCTCCATTTCCATTTTCAACCTCTTATTATTTTGTCTTTTTCTTGTTTGAATATTTTCAACTTCAATTAAACTCAAAAAATTAAATATAATTATTTACTATTGCGATACCCAATTTTAAAAAACCGTGGAAGGCCATTATAAAATAATAATTTATGGATCAAAAGGATTTTTGAATTTTTTTTTCTCAAGTATATAGCAAGAATAAATTAAAAAAATACAAATACAAAGAAAGAAAATAAAATCCAAATAAATCATAATTACAATCGAGTCCTTACATTAATCAGAATTTACCATAATAAATTACAACTACCAGTAACCAAGACATCAAAATCCAAATAATAAAAGTAGATTGTTTCATTCTTCGTTTATGTCTCTCTACATCAAGTTCTAATTTATGCCTACTCGTTTCAACCTTCATTGAGACTTGTATCTACTGAAAGTTGATTTTTAACCGGGTCATTGTCTTCTTTCCATAACCTAGTATTTCTTGGTTATACCAATAGAAAAACCCACATGCTCAACCTAGATGATTGACAATGAATCCAAAAATAAAGAAATCATATCAGTATAGCAATAACGAATTTAATTTTCCGAACATCCTAAATACTTGTAATTACATTAAGAGTTAAATTCGATTACTTTATAGTTTTGACAATCGAGAAATCATTGTCCATCATTTTTCTCAGTATGCACGATTCGTCGGCATGCTTTAATGCCACAATAACATACTGGGTACTCAACGCAAGAACTATTTCTTGAGCGTGAGGATGTGGTCGTGCTACCACTAGAGACCGACATATTTGGTTTGGATTTTTTTTATGCTTCATGTAGACAAATGTTAAAAAAATGGGCGATAAAGGTCCAACATCTTAAAGTGTGTAGTTATATAGCTAGGGCTCATAAAGGTTTTTCTAAAATCACAGCATGCGAAACTAGAGGCACACTTGAACGACTACAAACAATGGACCCCAGTTGCCAAATATTGGCCTTTCGAGGTACGCAGATTACCCTGTCGTAGTCAACGGACCTCCTAACCTAACGACTATGAATCATTACCCTACTCATCATAACCTTACGTTAACTAGCAACAAACCACTCTTGATAGGCAAACAATGGATGACTTCGAGACATAACAAATAGGGATTCAGATGTGGAAATGTCTAGCTAATACCACGAACATGCAAATCTGAACAGCAATCACAAAACATGGGTCTTAAACTTTACACAATGTATTCAGTATATAAATATCAGAGCTAATTAGCCACAAGCCACCAAACAAGGTAAATTTAGGGCCAACGATAAGCTCAATCCGAACCAAAGGAGTCAACAACGGGTTATAAATTTGTTTAAACAACGTGCTCAATATGTGGACATCACAACCAATTAATACTCTAGCCAACATCACAGCAAAATCACGGGGCAAAAAAATGGGTCAGGAAAGTTGGATCACATCAGAAACACCAACAAAACATCCACAATATCAATACAATGGCAACACAATGCCAACATCAACACAATACTTTAAAATTCCAATGGAAACACGATGCTACTTTTCTAGCACGATACAAACATCAACACAATACCAAATCCAAGACAATGCCAATGCCAACACCAACACAATACCAAATTCAACTTGAACCTAGTCACAATATGAACATATAGTACATATAGGCAATGAGATGATGACTGCCACAGCTCGAACGGTGTGAACACAACACAATACCAATTAAAAAAAAATAGATTTATGAAAACCCACAAAAAAACCCTAGCACAATGGGGATGATGAACTCCACGACCTCAACAAAAAATGGGGATCCTTAAAGGGGGTCAAAACATACAACAAAATTCCATCATGCATTGAAGTCCAATTTCGAAACCCCTAGCAAAATACTGAAGACAAATCCTCCAAAATCATTGAACTAGGTGAAAATCCTAGAGTTTCAAAGTCATGTAATGGTGAAGACAAATCGGAAAAGGGGTAATAATGCACATAATCGCAATGTTACGGATTTTTCTTGAAAAATCCAAAAACATGCATTTTACATAGAATCAAATCAAACTTTCCTAAGAAACACTTTAATGAAAACCGTAGAAATTTTGAAGTCAAGCTCAATTCTAGAGTTACATTTGTTTGAATCGGGGTTATAGCATGCGAGATCGAACAAAAATCGTGAGAGAGAAATGCTTGTTGGCGAAAGTCAAAGAATGAGGGTCGGAATCATCTTACCAATGGTGAAAATTTTCTGGCGACCTTGTAAAGGGGCTCGGGTGTGTTGATGGAGCGAAGAATGAAGTAAGAACTCGAGATGGTGTAAACAAGAAGGCACAACAGTCTTGCGTGATAGAAGATGAAAAGGGGGTGAGAAAAATGAGATGAGGGGCTATTGTAACCCATCTCATCTGATCCTTTCAAAATAGAAGATCAGATGTAGGGGTGTTTTGGGATAATACAAAACCTCATAACGTCTCCCATAATACAAGCACCCAATGCAAGTGCTCTCTCTCTCTCTCTCTCTCTCTCTCTCTCTCTCTCTCTCCCTTTCTCTCTCTCTCTCTCTCTCTCCGTCTGCTACTCCTCTGCTAAACAAAACAAAGAGACCTTCTTCTCCTTCTCTTCGATCTTTCTCTCCTATGTTCCCTACTTTCTCTCTCAGCTACACTAATGCCAATAGCAACACAAAACCATCATCCTGCATACTCCTATCTACAAATAAACCTTCTTCTCCTTCTCTTTTGTTAATTTTATTTATTTATTTATTTGTAAATCCTTACAAATTTGAACCTTCATTTTTCATATCTAGAATTTTTCTTTCTTGTTCATCTTGTTGTATGCTGGATTGTTCTTTTTTTTTTTTTTGGTTGGATATGCATGTTGTTAAGCGATTTTCGTTCCTCGAGATGAACCATATTATTTTGGCTATCATCTGAGGCTTTGTGGAAATCGTGGGTTTGGAAAGAAATATCATGACCAACGCCAAACTGGCGCTGCAAGAGATGATTTCTAGACGACTGTTGGGCAAAGGAGAAATAGAGAGACGACTGTTGGGCAAAGGAGAAATAGAGAAATGGAAAAAAAAAAAGGGAGGATAGATTGGCGAAGCAAGGTTATCGGCTATCCCACTTGATGTGGGAAACACACCTGGCAACTTTTAAACTTCGTTACTTGACCTGTAGTCCACGTGATGGGGTCCTCGGTCAAGACACCAATTATCTAAGGGGTCCTCCTTATTTCAGGTTGCTCCTCAATGACCGAGATAGACTCCAAAACTTGGTGATGATTACAAGGATGGTGATATCGATGAAGTGAGGCTAAGATGTATGTGGAGCAAAAGGGTTAAGTGTTTGGGGATGAAGGATTTGGCTATGGGAAAGAATGAGGGTCACGACAATGGGGTGATGGCTTGGGCAAAATTGGCTTGTGTTTAAGGGTTTGAGTGGTCCAATAGGGTTAGGGCAAAAGTGAGGGTTTCGGCCAAGAGTAAAAGGAGTCTTTTGGTTTAGGGTTTTGGTCTTGCAAGAGGATTCCTTAATTGATGAAATCTGAAATTTCAGATTGGAGATATGGTGGCCAATTTTGGGATTGCTTGGGATTTGACTTGGATGATTGGGGGATTGATTGAATCAATTAAAGATTGATTGATCAATCAAATATTGAGTGAATATTCAGATGGGATGAGGTGGCAAGTGGGGGTTTCGACTATGGCAAGCTTGCCTTAGCCGAATTGGTGTATATATGGAAAGTGGCCAAATTGGTTTTGGAAGGTTTGGGAGATTTTGAGGGATTTGATGTGGCTGTTATATGGGGGCTTGCAGACCATGACCAGAGGTATTTTTGGTATGTTTAGGTCTGATTTTGTGAGGTAAATAAGGCAAGAAATGCTAGGGTTTAGTGGCTGGTTTGGGTTTGATGTAAGAGGGGCGGAATGGGTAATGCACCAACTAAAGTTATGGTGGTGATGCTGCGTATGCTAGGGGTTGTAGGGGACTGCCAAGTTTGTGTTTGGGGATAAGGGAACCTTCAAGAACATAGAATGAACAATCAAGAAAATGATTGAACACTCAAAGAGAGCAAGAACACATCAATGCCAAATCACCAACAAGGCATTCGGCCAACACATTCTTCAACAACTCCAACTCTTTCTTCAATTGTGACACTCCGTACCCGTAAGGGGGGTCCTGAATATCAACCTGTTTGACTTGGACCTGTTTTCATCTACAAATTCTATCTAAAAATATATCTGATCAAATCCACAAATAATTCCTCAAACTCTAAATTTTAAGAACAATTAAATCCTAAATATCCATAAAGTTCATACATTAAATAAAATAATGCCATCATATAGGGTCCACAAACTTCCCATCAAAAATCCTATTAACACTTTAATCTAAACATGCTAAATAACGTAACAACAAAATAAATAATATCGTCTTCACTTCAACCCCGCCTATCCTGGTCCCAATATATTAATCTTGGTCCTCAGGCGAGACCTCCACCTCATCTGAAATGTATATAGATAAGGGGGTGAGTTCATCCACAACTCAGTAAGCAAAACACCTATACTAGTATGTAAATCATGAGCATTTTTAATAAAATCCTTAAGCATGTAACGGAAAAACTTTTATTCAAAGTAAACAATTCTAAAACTTATAAACCAACCAAAAGCTGAGCGAACCTTTATTTTTCATAAAGTATACACAAAACTAACTTTTTTATACTCAAAACACTTTGGCAAAAATAACTGTAACATCTCATCCATTTTCAAACATATACCATGTTTAACCCTCGTGGTAGGGTTGTGCTATCCCCGGTGGTCAAACCAGGCAGTATCATATTGTGAGACTTTCCCTCATTTGTTCTCGGAGCCCCGAGTGTGCACATAGGAAAGAAACACATAAAAATGATCACTTTGTTTCCAAAGTGATTGCACTCCTATCATATTGTATCATGGAGGTACCAACCATATCACGTCAATCCATATAATCATGTCCGAAACATATTCAGAAATAAAGACAAACAGATAAGTATGCCAAAGGTTTTTCCGTAAACATATCATATTAAGCCACTTGTTTTTCACTTTCTTATCCATTTCCATACAAGCCAAAAACACAACAAAACATATTATTTTACATGCACCAGATAGCATCAAAATTAATGTTCGCTCTTATGCATAGTTCAGAAACATGTCAAATATTACTCATGTCTACACATTTCATGTCAAAAGAAAATTTTCTCTATCATATAAATTTTCATGAGCGAATGCATAAAACGTATACTGAGGTTGTTTTTCACATTTTTCTTTAAAAAGCAGAACATGCACATTTTATAAAAACCAACCTCAAACAAATTTTCTTTTTATGTAAATCTAGGATAGGAGCCCCGCTTACCTGACTCCTGTAGCGAATTATCAAAATTCGAATCCGATCTCTAAGATTCTCGTCGCCTATTTATAAAAAAAAAAAAAAACTCAACATTAACGGCCAGCAAACCCAATCTATGTATATACAAAAATGATAATCTAATGCTCCTAATTCTGAAAAATTTTGCAAAACTCCTTTCTTCAAACTACACGAGCTTAAAGCGTTACAACTTACTACAAATATCAAGTCAAACAACACCAATATAACATGCTGACCAGCCCCAACCTCCGGGTTGTTATCCCACGCTCACATGAACATATATTCCTAATTTTCCAGCTTACAACCCAACGAGACCAGTCACCCAAAAAAATCATTTAGCAACAAAATAATTGACCTCAACACCACCAATCGGTCTAGCCAGCCAAACAACATTTTACTCGATTAAAACCAACCAGCCAAACAACAGCCACAAGGATCCAGAATTTCCCAACAAAACCAGCCATTAATCATCAACCCCAACTAGCATGTATTAACTTAAAACATTCTCGATCAATAACGGGAGTGATACAAGGGAAAACAACAACCAAAGTATCACTGAAAAAAAATTAACATCCCTCAGAGTTCCCTATGTAAAAAAATTTGGTTCAGCAATTAACGTTTTACGCTAGATAATTCCCTTAAAAGAAATCTATCCAAAGAGTCTTGAACCTTACCTAACAATGAAGAACAACCCACAAGAAACCGAAGCTTAGAAGATGAAATCCTTGCTTCCCCAAATGCTCGGCTGCCACCAACGGAAAAATGCTAGATTAACAGTGGCTAAAACCCCCAAACCGAACCCTTTAATTTAGATGAAATTCCAGAAAAGTTGAGAGGTTTAGATAAACTTACCGAGGAGATGAGTGGGTGGCCGCAACGGAGGAGATCGGCGGCAAAGAAAAACCCAAAAACAGGGGTATTGTCGTAGAGAGAGAGAGAGAGAGAGAGAGAGAGAGAGACCGGTGAAGTGAAACTGACCGCGAGAGGAGGGAACTCCATTTGATGCAACTACTGGACGTGGCAACAGGTGAGTGAAAATCGGAAGGGAATCGAGGAAAGGCAGGGGAAGTTGGAACCGTCCGGTGCCGAAGGAAAGAAAGGAAAAGAAAGGAAAAGAAAGGAAAAGAAAGAAGAAGAAAGGAGAAGAAAGAAGAAGGGCGGAAATCATTTACCTGGGAGTGATACGGCGTCATTTTATGGTGGGCTGGGCTGGGCTTGCTACACTGGAATGGCTTGGGCTGCGGGCTGCGGGCTGCGGGCTTTACATCCTCCCCTCCTAAAAATAAATTCCGTCCTCGGAATTTGCTACAAGAGTTCATAATCCTCGTTGAAGATGTGTGGGTATTTCTCTCGCATTTCCTCCTCGAGTTCCCAGGAAGTTTCACTGCTTGTATGATTACTCCACAAAACCTTAACCATGGGGATGCTACCGTTCCGCAACCTGTGTGCTTTCTTTTCTAAGATCCGCACTGGTTCTTCAATATATGTCATATCTTCCTGAATCTGTAGCGGCTCATAATGAATGATGTGAATTGGATCGGGGATATACTTTCTCAGCATGGACACATGAAATACGTTATGCACTCCCGTCAGATTCGAAGGAAGTGCTAACTTATATGCCAATGGTCCAACCCGCTCAAGAATCTCAAAAGGCCCAATATATCTAGGGCTCAACTTGCCCTTACTTCCAAATCTCATAACCCCTTTCATTGGTGCTATCTTCAAGAATACTTCATTTCCCACCTCAAACTCTAGTGGACGGCGGCGGTTATCGGCATAGCTCTTTTGTCGACCCTGAGCTGCTTTAATTCTGCTCGAATAATGTCAATCTTTTCTGTGGTCTTCTGAATGATCTCTGGCCCCAAGATTTTTCTTTCACCAACTTCATCCCAATATAATGGAGACCTACATCTTCTGCCATACAATGCTTCATACGGTGCCATCCCAATACTAGTCTGGAAACTGTTATTATAAGCAAATTCCACCAATGGTAAATGTCGTATCCAAGTCCCTTTAAAGTCCATTACGCATGCCCTCAACATGTCTTCTAAAATCTGAATAGTCCTTTCTGATTATCCATCTGTCTGAGGGTGATAAGCCGTACTAAAATTCAACTTAGTACCCATTGCCTCTTGCAAACTTCTCCAAAATCTAGAAGTGAAATGAGGATCTCTATCTGACACAATGGATACTGGTATCCCGTGTAACCTCATGATCTCTTGTATGTATAACTCCGCTAGTTTCTCCAACTTATGAGAAACTTTAATGGGCACAAAACGCGCAGTCTTCGTTAAGCGATCGACGATTACCCATATTGCATCTTGTCCGTTTAAAGCCCTTGGTAAACCTGTCACAAAATCCATGGATATATGCTCCCACTTCATTCTGGAATCTGTAATGGCTGTAACAACCCTGCTGGTCTCTGATGTTCTGCCTTCACCTGTTGACAAGTCAAGCACTATTCTACGAACTTAGCAATTTCTCTCTTCATACCGTTCCACCAAAAAGACTCTCTCAAATCCCGATACATCTTGGTACTCCCTAGATGAACTGTGTATAAAGAGCGGTGTGCCTCCTCAAGGATTATCTTCTTTAGTGTATCATCTGCAGGTACACACAATCTGTCTCTAAACCTCAGAACTTCATCTTCAGAAATGCTAAAATCAACTTTGTCCCCGTTCTTAGCTTCCTCCACTAGCTTTATCAATGCTGAATCTACTTTCTGAGCTGCTTTGATTCTCTCTAACAAATCTGGTTGCACTATTAAACTAGCCACGAAAGCACTTCTATCATTGGTGATGATCTCAATACCAGCCCTTTCTAAGTCCATTAGTAACTGGTGTTGAGTAGTAAAGGATGCTACTGCTGAACTCATTGATTTCCTACTCAAGGCGTCAGCTACAACGTTCGCTTTGCCTGGGTGATAATTGATATTACAATCATAATCCTTTATTAGCTCGAGCCATCTTCTCTGTCTCATATTTAATTCTTTTTGGGTGAAGAAATACTTTAAGCTTTTGTGATCTGTGTAGATTTCACACTTTTCCCCATATAAATAATGCCTCCAAATTTTAAGTGCAAACACAACTACTGCTAACTCCAAATCATGTGTGGGGTAATTTTGTTCATGTGTCTTTAGTTTCCGTGAAGCATAGGCTATAACTTTCCCATGTTGCATTAATACACACCCTAAACCCAGTCTTGAAGCATCACTATATACCACAAACCCACCTCTCACAGTGGGAACTGTTAAAACTGGGGCGGTCACTAGTCTCTGTTTCAAATTCTGAAAGCTTTCTTCACATTTTTCCATCCACTCAAACTTCTTGTTCTTCCTTGTGAGTGCGGTGAGGAGAACTGCTATCTTGGAAAAACCCTCAATGAATCGGCGATAGTATCCCGCCAATCCCAAGAAGCTTCTAACCTCATGTACATTTTTCGGTGCTGACCAGTTCACTACTGCTTCCACTTTCTCGGGGTCCACTGAAATGCCCTCCTTTGAGACAACATGCCCCAGAAATGTAACTGCATTCAGCCAAAACTCACACTTCTTCAGTTTAGCAAACAACTTTTCTTCTTTAAGTGTTCCGAGTACTAGCCTCAAGTGTTCCTCATGCTCCTTCTTGCTCTTAGAATAGATTAGGATGTCGTCAATAAAGACAACCACAAATTTATCCAAGAATCCATGAAATACTCTATTCATTAAATCCATGAATACCACTGGGGCGTTAGTCAAACCAAAAGGCATGACCAGAAACTCATAGTGGCCATATCTGGTCCTGAAAGCAGTCTTGGATACATCTTCAGCCTTGATCTTCAATTGATGATACCCTGATCGAAGGTCAATCTTCGAGAAAACTTGCACACCCTGTAGTTGATCAAACAAGTCTTCTATGCGGGGTAAGGGATATTTATTCTTGATGGTTACTCGGTTGAGTTCTCTATAGTCAATGCACATTCTCATTGTTCCATCTTTCTTCTTCACAAATAACACTGGAGCACCCCATGGGGACACACTGGGTCGGATAAAACCCTTGTCTAATAGATCTTGTAACTGTTCTTTAAGTTCGGTGAGCTCCGATGGTGCCATTCTATAAGGAGCCTTGGACAAAGGTGCCGTGCCTGGCACAAGATTGATAGCGAATTCTACTTCTCGGTCAGGTGGTAATCCAGAAAAATCTTCAGGAAACACTTCCGGATACTCTCTCACCACAGGAATCTCTTCTAGGCTAAACTCTTCTTTTGGTGTATTTATCACACAAGCTAAAAATCCTTGACAGCCATCTCGCAATAATTTCCCAATCTGAATTGCTGATATAATTGATGGGAATAATCGCACTTTCGTTCCCACAAATCGAATTTCATCCCCTTCAGGAGGCTTGAAAACTATCTCCTTTTTAAAACAGTCGATACTGGCATGGTATGAAGCCAACCAGTCCATACCCAAGATTACATCAAATCCAATCATATCAAAAATAATAAGTTCAGCAGGCATCAATCTCTTTTCAATAGATATAGGACAGTCGCGGAGAATTTTGTGACAAGACACTGTAGTCCCCGTCAGAGTTGAGACCACTAAGTCAAAATCCAACCTTTCACCTTCCCATGAGCAGAATTTGGCAAAATTCTTAGAAATAAAGGAATGTGTTGCCCCAGAGTCAAACAGTGTAGTGGCATGGTTAGAAAACAAAGAAAGAATGCCTGTGATCACATACAAAGTACCCTTTGATTTAACATCCACAATAATTACTAAGTTATTCCTAAAATAAAAGTAAGGAATAATACCTGTGATCACATCCTCCCTGCCTTCAGCCTCTCTTGGTGTCAATGCGAAAATCCGAGCAAGTGCAGTAGGGCGTTGGGTATTACCTCGTGGCGCCCCTCCAGTCCTGGGTGGGGGTGGTAGTGGGGCAGGTCTATTGCTGCCCAAAGTAAGCGGGCAATCCCTGAGGTAGTGGCCCGACTTGCCGCACCGGTAACATAAGCCTAACTCTTTCCGGCACCTTCCCGTGTGAACACGGTCACAAGTTTTACAATGATAAGGCTGCTGATCACTCTGAATTGGCCTCTTGCTTGAATTACCCCCTTCATGTCTCTTCTTCCACTGTCCCTGGTTGTTGCTTGTATGATATCCAGATGGGGTAGACCTCTTCCTTTGATCAAGTAAGGTGGCGCTCCTCTGAAGGCATCCCTCAAACAAAGTGGCCTTATTCACCAACTCTGTGAACTTTTTCAACTGGAAACCCATCACTCGTTCGTACAGCTTCTCGTTCAGTCCTTGCTCAAATTTGCGACACTTCTTCTCTTCATCAGGAATCAGATATGCTGCAAAGCGTACCAGCTCAGTAAACTTGGCTGCATATTGGTGTACTGACATCGTCCCCTGGACTAATGTGGCAAACTCCATAGCCTTATCCTCTTTCATTGAGATGGGGAAGAAACGCTCCAGAAAAACTTCTTTGAACAGCGACCAACTTTTTATTTCATTCTTTTCAGCTTCCCTGATAGTCCTTTCCGAGATCCACCACCTTTTCGCCTCCCCAGTCAACTTGAATGTAGCAAACGCCACTTTTTGTTCATCCGTGCAAGGCAAGACTCGAAATATCTCTTCAATGTCCTGCACCCAATCTTCAGCTAATATCGGGTCGCCTCTCCCATCAAAAGATGTAGGGCACATCTTGTTGAAATCTTCCACGGTGCAACCCCTTTCACTTGTGGTGCGG
The DNA here is from genome assembly GCA_036559045.1 of Platycarya longipes. Taxonomy (NCBI): domain Eukaryota; kingdom Viridiplantae; phylum Streptophyta; class Magnoliopsida; order Fagales; family Juglandaceae; genus Platycarya; species Platycarya longipes. The sequence goes on along the minus strand of CM071796.1, from coordinate 600,805 downwards.
TGACGGCCGGATGAATTTTGTGCAAGATCGTCTATCAATTGATGCGCTGCTGCCCGGAGTACTTCAGAAGCTCTTGGATTTGCTTCCCTTTCATCCCTGGCTGCGTTCAAATCCGATACACTTCGTTCACGGCGAGGCGGCATCCTGAGAAGACTTGAACTATTAAACAGATCGTTTACTACAAGCACACATACAAGAAACTATATAAATATCGACAGGTAGTCATAGTAGCCAAACAATGGTATACAATTTCCCCAAAAAAAAAATAAGGTATCCACCACAAGTATAATTATAAGAAATTCATAAACCTATTCCTTCAATCTCCAACCATACGAAATCAGCTCACAAGTCTATAAAATTTTACACCTCAAATAATTCCTAAAGTTGGCGAATTCTAGAACCTCAAATTCCTAAACTTTATTGCATAAGTCTGCAAAATCTTAAACCTTTGCTCTGATACCAACTGTGACACCCCGTACCCGTAAGGGGGGTCCTGAATATCAACCTGTTTGACTTGGACCTGTTTTCATCTACAAATTCTATCTAAAAATATATCTGATCAAATACACAAATAATTCCTCAAACTCTAAATTTTAAGAACAATTAAATCCTAAATATCCATAAAGTTCATACATTAAATAAAATAATGCCATCATATAGGGTCCACAAACTTCCCATCAAAAATCCTACTAACACTTTAATCTAAACATGCTAAATAACGTAACAACAAAATAAATAATATCGTCTTCACTTCAACCCCGCCTATCCTGGTCCCAATATATTAACCTTGGTCCTCAGGCGAGACCTCCACCTCATCTGAAATGTATATAGATAAGGGGGTGAGTTCATCCACAACTCAGTAAGCAAAACACCTATACTAGTATGTAAATCATGAGCATTTTTAATAAATTCCTTAAGCATGTAACGGAAAAACTTTTATTCAAAGTAAACAATTCCAAAACTTATAAACTAACCAAAAGCTGAGCGAACCTTTATTTTTCATAAAGTATACACAAAACTAACTTTTTTATACTCAAAACACTTTGGCAAAAATAACTGTAACATCTCATCCATTTTCAAACATATACCATATTTAACCCTCGTGGTAGGGTTGTGCTATCCCCGGTGGTCAAACCAGGCAGTATCATATTGTGAGACTTTCCCTCATTCGTTCTCGGAGCCCCGAGTGTGCACATAGGAAAGAAACACATAAAAAGGATCACTTTGTTTCTAAAGTGATTGCACTCCTATCATATTGTATCATGGAGGTACCAACCATATCACATGAATCCATATAATCATGTCCGAAACATATTCAGAAATAAAGACAAACAGATAAGTATGCCAAAGGTTTTTCCGTAAACATATCATATTAAGCCACTTGTTTTTCACTTTCTTATCCATTTCCATACAAGCCAAAAACACAACAAAATATATTATTTTACATGCACCAGATAGCATCAAAATTAATGTTCGCTCTTATGCATAGTTCAGAAACATGTCAAATATTGCTCATGTCTACACATTTCATGTCAAAAGAAAATTTTCTCTATCATATAAATTTTCATGAGCGAATGCATAAAACGTATACTGAGGTTGTTTTTCACATTTTTCTTTAAAAAGCAGAACATGCACATTTTATAAAAACCAACCTCAAACAAATTTTCTTTTTATGTAAATCTAGGATAGGAGCCCCGCTTACCTGACTCTTGTAGCGAATTATCAAAATTCGAATCCGATCTTTAAGATTCTCGTCGCCTATTTATAATAAAAAAAAAAAAAACTCAACATTAACGGCCAGCAAACCCAATTTATGTATATACAAAAATGATAATCTAATGCTCCTAATTCTGAAAAATTTTGCAAAACTCCTTTCTTCAAACTACACTAGCTTAAAGCGTTACAACTTACTACAAATATCAAGTCAAACAACACCCATATAACATGCTGACCAGCCCCAACCTCCGAGTTGTTATCCCACGCTCACATGAACATATATTCCTAATTTTCCAGCTTACAACCCAACGAGACCAGTCACCCAAAAAAATCATTTAGCAACAAAATAATTGACCTCAACACCACCAATCGGTCTAGCCAGCCAAACAACATTTTACTCAATTAAAACCAACCAGCCAAATAACATTTTACTCGATTAAAACCAACCAGCCAAACAACAGCCACAAGGATCCAGAATTTCCCAACAAAACCAGCCATTAATCATCAACCCCAACTAGCATGTATTAACTTAAAACATTCTCGATCAATAACTGGAGTGATACAAGGAAAAACAACAACCAAAGTATCACTGAAAAAAAATTAACATCCCTCAGACTTCCCTATGTAAAAAAATTTGGTTCGGCAATTAACGTTTTACGCTAGATAATTCCCTTAACAGAAATCTATCCAAAGAGTCTTGAACCTTACCTAACAATGAAGAACAACCCACAAGAAACCGAAGCTTAGAAGATGAAATCATTGCTTCCCCAAATGCTCGGCTGCCACCAACGGAAAAATGCTAGATTAACAGTGGCTAAAACCCCCAAACCTAACCATTTAATTTAGATGAAATTCCAGAAAAGTTGAGAGGTTTAGATAAACTTACCGAGGAGATGAGTGGGTGGCCGCAACAGAGGAGATCGGCGGCAAAGAAAAACCCAAAAACAGGAGTATTGCCGTAGAGAGAGAGAGAGAGAGAGAGAGAGAGAGACCGGTAAAGTGAAACTGACCGCAAGAGGAGGGAACTCCATTTGATGCAACTGCTGGACGTGGCAACAGGTGAGTGAAAATCGGAAGGGAATCGAGGAAAGGCAGGGGAAGTTGGAACCGTCGGGTGCCGAAGGAAAGAAAGGAAAAGAAAGGAAAAGAAAGAAGAAGAAAGGATAAGAAAGAAGAAGGGCGGAAATCATTTACCTAGGAGTGATACGGCGTCGTTTTGTGGTAGGCTGGGCTGGGCTTGCTACACTGGAATGGCTTGGGCTACGGGCTGCGGGCTTTACATCAATTGTTTCAAGAACACAACTCACTAGAGGAACTCAAAATTCACAAGGGATGTGAATTTCAAAATCCTCTTGAACACTTACACAATTTCTCAAATTCACCAGTGGGGTGAATTCAGCCTCACTAAGACTCTCCACTCAAGAACACACTCACACAAACTCAAGAACACCAAGAACAATGATAAACCCGAAAACTCAAAGATGAATAAACCTCAAAATATTATTGATAACGTAAAATGAAAATGATAGATGTGGAACACACCGATCCATGGATTGCACATTCCTCTTCAAAGGGATTCACGAATTGCACCCTTTAAAACCCAAGTGCACAAGGCACCGAAAATCCTAGCCACAAGATTGTGGCCGGCCTAACTCATTCTCAAGAGCAAAGTTCAAAAGTCAATTATCCAAAGATTGTGAGATGAGAGCCTAGAGGTCTTATTTATAGAGCTTACAACTTAAAAATCTCCAATAGGTCCCTAATGAAAATAAGTAAATGACTAACACGTCTAAAGACAATTAAATAAATAAATAACATAACATAAAATAAAATGTGATAAATGCCTAAAGGTAGCTTAGCCATGGCTTGCATGGGCCTATGGTGGGCTATGGTGCTACACTGTCCACGGGTGGGCATGTCTGTGTGGCGTCTAATAATGTCTACATTGCGTGCTAGGATGCCATATGATCGTCTGGTGATGGGCATGACATGGCACTGTACATGGCCTGATGGTGATGTGCATGACAGGGTGCCAGGCTGAGGCCTGATGGTGGGCATAGGGTGTTGCCATGCTGTAGCCCAATCAGCTCGAGCGGTGGTTCTGCATGGCCTGGGCTGTGTGCCGGGGTGATAGGCATGCATGGCCCAAGTTGGCGGTTTGGGCCCTGAGCACGGGTTGGTGCTGCGCGCTGGATGGCATGCGTGGTGTGCATACCTCAAACCTACTCCGCAAGGCATGAGCAAGAGTCATGTACTGGATGTCATGCCACTAGCTCGCTCTGCAAGGCGCAGGCTGGTGCCACGCTCTGAATGACGTGTCTATGAAAACACACTACTAGCCTCACTGAGGTGTGTAGGGGCGTGCATGAGCGCGCAGGTGGTGGAGCGCATGAGCTCGCAGGTGGTGGAGCGCATGCGCACACGCAAGCGTGTGTAGGTGGATGTACTGTGGGGCGCACCTGGGTGCGTGCATGACTGTGCCCAAGGGGTGCGCACAGCCAGTAGCCTCAATGGGCACATGTTGCATGCCATGGCTCAGGCCTTGACATGCAGGCTAGTTAAGGGACTGTCATAGCCCTCAAAGTGCTGTGTCGAGGCATGATCTTGGCTAATCCTCCTAGGGGTTCTGACACCACGTCTCTCTGCTCAGTTTTCATCTCCATCAACAAGGTTTCAAGTTTGACAGGTCTCCGTCTCCGACAGGTCCAGCAACACCTTTGCTTGTCGAGCTTTAGATCTGACAACATCCCTGTTCTAATTGGCGAGTTTGCATCTTCTTTAGCAACACTTCTCCCTGCCGGGCTTAGATCCAACGACAAGGTCCATGCTCCGATTGGAGAGTTTGCATCTGGAAATTGCTGGGTTTGTTGGAATTTGCTGGAGTTTTCTTTGGGTACATCCAAACAATTTGGTGAAATTTTCTTTAGGTTCATCCGATAACCTCCATCTCCTTCGACTGACCGAAATATCTTTGGTTTGCTGGAATCTTTTTATCTAAAAGTTGCTTAATGGATCCTTACGCTCAACCTTGTCACCATCCTTCACTAGGGAACTCGTTGTGGCATTTTGTCGAACAGAGTCACTTCATCAATTTAACAACACACCACATATACAATTCATCCCCAACAAGAACAATACAAACACCATCAATCCTTAAAAACCCAACAACAAAATCAAAGAGATGAACATTCAACCCGAGCTCATTGCCAACTCGAAAATTTAGAGTCCTCAGGAAACGTGGAATCAATAAAAAATAAAAAACATATTTGCCCTAGACGAGGTTGCAAATGGAGGTTGGAGGGAAGACGAGGTAGGGACTTGTTAATCGAAGGGAAGATGAGGTCGGAGATGGAGTTCGAGATGCTGAAAAGCCAACTCGATACGAGGTTGGAAGGCAACTCAAGAGCTAAGGGGCATGTCGGAGATGAAGGTTTCTCCATTGCCGGAGATGGGGATGTTGCCAGAGATGGGGAAATTGTTAGAGATGGGACTCGATGGCTTCTCAATGGGGACCTACGAACTTGGGCTTGTTGGATATGCTATGGGGTGGATGCAACTCCAAGTGGATATCATACGGGTCAAGCGAGTTGCCAGTTGCATTTCCCACATCAAGCGAATGATAAAACAGGTCCCAAAAGCGAATCCATAGCATTACCCTTTGGAAATTCATGTCAATAAATATTAAACAAGGAGTTTGATCGATTGATTCATATATTTTTCAACTTAATTATGAGCTCTAAGCAAACTCACACAAAAGGAGTGTTAGAATACAAACTTTTTTTTTCTTTGAAAAGATAGGAAATTGCATTCATTAATATCGAGTATTACAACTAGATTTGAAAAACAAAGTGCAAACTAACAAACAACAATCTGTAGGTTTTCAGTATATTAAAAGTGACTTACATAGTCTAACCCTGATTGCAAATATCTCTAGATTACAATCTAAGAGACATCCTAACTCTGTCCAAGATAGTTACAAACAAACTCCCTCATGTTCTAAGATGGGACAAGGCAGAACACATCCTTCGAACAAAATTCTAAAGGAAAACAACTTTACAGACTAGAGGTCCTCAAGACAATGTGTTTTTATTTTTATTTTTGTTGTACAAAAGATTACAAACATCAAAAAAAAAAACACATTGGAACATCAAAGCAAATCATATGGATATAGATTCGATGTTCAATTTTGAAGAAAGCATAAAAGCACACAGGAAGACGCGGATGTGGGTGACGCATGTGGACCACGCGCCGCTTCGTTCGGCACAGTCCTCCCCCGCCTGGGAGATCAGCACTCTGGGAAGCTTACGGTGAAGGGTTTCAGACCTACGTTCGCCATTAGCACTCCAATGGCTCAAAACTAGCCGATGTTCCTGCAACATAAACCCAGAAAAGAAACAAAAAGAAAACGAGAACAGACGAGATAGAGATGAGGAGGTGGGATGAAACTAAAAAAGAAGAAGAAGCCAAAGTAAAAGCAAGGGAAAACACAAAACAGAAAACAAAGAAGAATAGAGAAAAACGAGAGAAGGGGTGAGAGGCATAGAAGAGGGGGGAGGGGGGGAAAGAAGGGAGAGGGAGGTAGAGCCGAAGCATCTACCCCCTAGTGGTGTCTCTTAGGGTTTTCTAAGAAGAAAGATATTAGAATACAAACATAAATTATCTCTTCTCAACATACTGTTAGGACCAGTGATGATTGTTTACATGGTATCAAAAGGAGTTTTGAGTAATCCTAAGATCTCGTTTAATAAAATATTATTAAAATATAATTTTTAATATAATTTTTGTCTTGAGATTTAAAAATTTTGAATTGTTTATTATATTTTTTTGAAATTTTGAAAAAGTTTTAATAATTAGATAAAATAAAATGAAATGATTTGTGTAAAAAAAAATAGGTTTGGCTCTATATTCTATTCTATTTAATTAAATATTTCACTTGTCTTGAATCAATTTATTAATTAGAAATATTCAATGCTTGTTTTATTCTAACAGTAGTTGAAATAGAGACGGATTCAATGCTTGTTATTCAATGGTTTAGAAATAAAAGAGGTAGCTTGTGGTATAGGGAGGATTATTGGGATGAGATTATGCATAGGTTGGAGGGAATCTGGTTTTCGATCAATCATGTTTACCAGGATATAAATGCTGCAGCAGATGCCTCTGGAAATAAAAGGAATAGTTAGACTTGATAAAGGAAGTTTTCCTTATTTAAGAAGAGTTTTTTATTGATTTATTGGATTAATTATTTTCTGGTCAATGGTTTTTTTATTGTTTATTCAGTTTGGGACATAATAATGGTTTCGATGCCTGGGTTAGGTTTAGGTTTATTTGATTATTTCTTTATAACCCCTAGGTATTGGTTGTTATCACCGTATTCATTCGTCATAAGTGAAGGTTATTTCAATAAATTTAAGGATGGATCACTCTTGGACACGTGGCCCAACTCTTTGAAAAAAAAAGGTTAAGTTTGACCCACATTAGAAAAAATATTAAAATATAATATAAATAATTAAATTTACCTCTTTTTGTTAAAATTATTACAGATTTAGTAGGGTGGGTCTTTTCCATTATGGAAATCTAGAAGGCAATGTGGTATAGAAAGAAGAGGAGTGCTTCCATATAGGCAGTTGGAAGTTGCCCACTACTCAATGGAATGCGCACATCAATTGTGATTTTGATATATTTTCCTAATTTTCCAACTCTCAAGAGATTGTAACATGATTATTGTGTCTCTACAACTCTATTTATAGGTTCTATGATCCGGTCTGCATATTTTTCAAGTTCCTGAACCGTACCTATTGCCACTTGGGAGTCCCAATAGTAATTTTCTAATATGTTGAGCCTTTGCTTCTTTAATGCCTGTGTACATTGCAGTGGCCACACCTTGATTTGAATTTTGACTTATAATGAAGCTGGTTATAACAAAAACAAGAGATCCATCCTTTGATTTGCATTCTGCTGCAGTAGTACTTCACGTGCGTCTCACAGCTACATAAAAAAAGTTAGCAAATAATGGCCGTTTGGTATAGCTTTCCAATTCAAAGGGTTATTCATCTGCTTGTTGCCCCGAAGCATTACAAGTTTCTTTGAAATTCTTTAAGGACACCATCAACAAATTTTCTCAAGTTTGGATTGATGGAATTAATCATGCACAATTTTATTTCTCGAAACCATATATTGTCCATGGCAATAATAGCAAAAAGTTGAAACTGGAACTCTTCAAGTGAAGGGATGTTGAAGGAATTTGAAGGGGTTAATAAGCACTTTAACCAAGTAACAATCCGTAGAGCTGCAAAACAGAAACTGTCCAGGGACCAAGGAGATTGTCTCCATGGAATTTTAGAGAAAGGACCTTTAGAAACAAATGAGTGGGAGTTTCTTCCTCCTAATTGCATATAGGACAAAATGTGTGACTCTCGCTTATGGAAAAGTAATTTTTTTCTTGGAGCATATTTTCATTATATATATCGAATTCTAGTGTTTATAATTTTGCCATCAGCTTGATTTCTGAATTACACACTTTGAATCTGCAGAGCTACTCTGGATTGAAGGGCAAGACTAAGAATTGATAGAGTACTTGTGAAAGTCAAGTTCTGTACCGTTCTCTAGTATTGGTGTATATGATCAAGTGCTGAACCTGGTTCATTCGTATGTTGTTCCTCATACTCCATGCATGGTCATTTCGCCATCTGACTTTATTGCACTAGACTCCCCAAGAGAGATCTATCTTGTTTTCATATTTTTCTTAGTTCCGTCTGTCCTTTGCCTAATTTACTTTTAAACCTCATTCTAGAGACCTATTCCATCCAATCCATCAATATTCCAAAGAGAGCTAGCTAGTCTTCTTCTTCTTTGTTTTGTTTTTTTCCCCTTTCCGTAAGAAAGGATCAACAGTAAGAATGAAGTTACAAAAAAAAAAAAAAAAATGGAGAGCATTTTGGTAGAACTTGCAGCAAAAATGGCCAAGTACACGGTAGCAACAGTTGGAGAGTGGCTAGGTTATTCATTTCGCTACAGCAGCAACATTGCGAAGATGAAGAATTGCGAAGAGAAGTTGCGGCATGCTAGAGATAGGATGCAACATTCGATTGATGCTGCTGTCAGAAACGGTGAAGAAATTGAAGCTCATGTTAAAACGTGGTTGACGGAGGTAGATGAACTTACAGAACTGGCGAAGGAAGTTGATGAAGGCGAAGAAAAAGCGAAGATGAGGTGCTCTATAGAGGTGTGCCTGACCTTAAAGCTAAGACATCAGCTAAGTCGGAAGGCCAAAAAGATAGTGAATGTAGGCGAAGCCTTGGAAAAAGCAGGAAAATTTGACAGAATTTCATTCCATCCTCGCTCCACAAGGGACAGTGTCTACGAGATACAAGCTGGATTGCATGGAGTTTGAGTCAAGAATGCCAACTGTGGAGGGACTTAAGGATGCACTCGGAGATGCTAAATTCAACTTGATTGGTTTATGGGGGATGGCTGGTGTGGGAAAGACTACATTGATGAGAGAAATTGGCAAGCAAGTCAAGGAAGATAAGCTATTCGATGAGGTGGCTTGGGCAAATGTGACGCAGAGCCCAGACCTGAGACGAATTCAAGGAGAAATCGCAGACATGCTAGATCTCAAGCTTGATGGAGAGACCATACCCGGAAGAGCGATACGTCTACGGGAGAGGTTAACAACTGTGAGGGGGGTTATCCCCAGGGCCGGGTCAGCGGACAGGCCGGGGAGTCCTGGGGCCAGGCCAGGGGGTCCAAGTGAGAGCGGCCTGTGCACCGTGCAAAACATGACATCAACAACAAAAGAAAAAAGGATACTTGTAATCCTAGATGACATATGGAAGAAACTTGATTTGGAAGAAATAGGAATTGCTCCTTATAAGGGATGACATATGGTATCCAGACAGTGTGATTTATTATCTGAAATGGATGTCCAGAAGGATTTTGGAATTGAAGTCTTACCCGAAAAAGAAGCATGGGAATTATTTGAGAACATGGCGGCTGATTCTGTTAAAGACCCCAATTTACGGTCTATAGCAACTGAGGTAGCTAAAGAGTGTGATGGTTTGCCTATTGCACTTGCAACAGTTTCTAAGGCATTAAATAATAAGGATTTATGTGAATGGAAGGATGCCTTACAGCAACTACGGCGTTCTGCAGCTCCCGAACATCTCACAAGAATGCAGTCAACCATATACTCTTGTATAGAGTTGAGTTACAAACATCTTGAAAGTCAGGAGATTCAATATTTATTTTTGCATTGTGCTCGAATGGATTTCGGCATTTTTTATCCGGACTTGTTGAAATATTGTTATGGTTTGGGTCTATTTCATGGAATTAACACATTGGAAGATGCGAGAAACAGACTGTATAGACAATTGCGTAACTTGAAAGACTCTTGTCTGTTGCAAGATTTTCCTCACGACTCTCGGCTTTGGCGTATGCATGACGTTGTTCGTGATGTTGCTACGTTAATTGCTGCAAAGGATTGTGATATGCTTTTCATGAGAGATGATGGAGGGCTTAAAGAATGGCCAGATATGGATGCACTAAAGAGATGCAAGGCATTTTCTATAAGTGTTGGAGATATTCATCAACTTCCAAATGAACTGGAATGTCCTGAATTAAGGTTCCTTTATGTCACTGGCACAGATCGTTCTTTACAAATCCCAGACACTTTCTTTCAAGGGATGGAAAAGCTCAAAGTTTTGGATTTGACGGCAATGAAAATTTCATCACTTCCTTCGTCACTTCTTCTTCTTAGAAACGTCCTACAAACATTGTGTCTTGATCATTGTGAGCTGGGGGACATATCTGCGATTGGAGAACTCAAGAATTTAGTAGTTCTTAGTCTTATACATTCTGTCATTTCAGAACTGCCAAGAGAAATAGGGTCGTTGGTTCGTTTGCGGTTGTTGGATTTAAGCAATTGTTCCAAACTTGAAGTGATTCCACCTAATGTCCTATCTAGATTGGTGGAATTAGAAGAATTTTATATGAAAAATAGCTTTGTTCAATGGGTGACGGAAGGACCCTACACTGAAAGATCAAACAATGCTAACCTTGCCGAGCTAAAGTATATGTCACGTTTGACTACTCTGGAAATACATATCCGAGATGCCTCCATGCTTCCAAAAGATCTGCGGTTTGGAAAATTAGAAAGATACAAGATATCGGTTGGAGACATATGGGACTGGTCTGATAAGCATGATTGCTCAAGAACGTTAAAACTCAAGCTGAAGACAAGCTTTCAATCAGAGGTTGGAATTAAAATGTTGCTGAAGAAAACAGAATGTCTTTATTTAGATGAGTTAAAGGGTGTTATGAGTGTTGTACATGAATTAGATCGAGAAGGTTTTCAACAACTGAAGCATCTTCATATACAAAATAATGATGATATCAAATATATCATTATTAGCTCTCCGATGCATATCTCGAGTACTATTTCCTTTCCAGCCTTGGAGACATTTATTCTAAAAAATATGACTGGTTTGGAAGATATTTGTACTGGCCAACTTCATTCAACATCCTTTCATAACTTGAGTGTGTTAAAAGTTGAAAATTGTGAGAAACTGAAATTTGCCTTCCCATTATCCGTAGCAAGGGGCCTTTCAAAGCTCGAAGAATTGCAGATAAGAGAATGCAGCAACATGGGTGCAATAGTCGTGAAAGAAGAAGGGGAAATAGACGACACAGATACGATCTTTTTCCCTCAACTGCGTCGCTTGGCACTTGAGCATCTTCCAAAGCTTATGAGCTTCTTAAAGAAAAAAAATTCATTTGCAACTGATGCTGGAGAAATCATTTCGGAGGACACACTTAATTTTTACATGCCAATTCTACACGAACAGGTATGCTAGCTGATTTTATTTTCCAAAGTAATAATGCCACACGTCACAGCATGTGTCAAAGAATAATGCTATGAACCAAAAAGAAAAAATAAAGTTTTGATGGAGAAAAATATTAAATGTTGTTGCAGGATGTATTCCCCAACTTGGAAATATTGCAACTATCATCAGTAGACTTGGAAGAGACAAAGCACAACCAATGTTGGGCAAGGTTGTCTTGTAGATTAACAACCACGGAAGCAATGTCGAGGTTTCAGAATTTGTCATACTTGGAGGTGCAGGGCTCTTGTAATATAAAATATCTGCTGTCATTCTCTACAGCTAGATTTATGGCGCATCTCAAAACTCTTTACATATCTGAATGTAAGGCTATGGAAGAGGTATTAGTCACAGAAGAAATTGTATCAGCCGGAGAAATTACGGGGGAGGTGTTCCCTCGACTAGAAATCCTGTGGCTAACAGATCTTCCGAACCTCAAAAGATTCTGCGTAGGGCGTAACATCCAATTTCCATCCTTGGAGTCTATGTGGATAGAGCATTGCCCTAAAATAGGGACGTTTATATTCAATCCTGCTAATTCTAGCGCAACAACCTGCCAGGAGATCATTCAAACCAATGCAGAGGAGAGGCCTCCAACTGTTACGCAACCTCTCTTCAATGTAGAGGTAACATCTGGCTTCGTTTCAGATCCTGGCTACCTATTAGATCCTCCATTGTGTGAGATATTATGGTCAGGTATATTATATCATTGATATATGGGATTAACCTTGCAGGTTGCATTCCCTAGTTTGAAGAGATTGATAATCCGTCGCATGGATTACCTAAAACACATATGGCAGAACCAATTTGCGGAAAAATCCTTCTGCAATCTACAAAACATATTTGTTCACCTTTGTGAAAATCTTGTGTGCATCTTTCAATCTGATATGCTGACAAGATTCCAGAGTGTAGAGGAACTTAGCGTATTAGATTGCACCTCACTACAGCAAGTATTTGACCTACAAGAGCTAAATGTTAATGAAAATCAAGCTGTAACAACCATACAGCTGAAAGACTTGTTGTTGGCTCGTCTTCCACAAATGAAGCATGTATGGAGTAATGACCCCAAAGCAGTTTTCAGCTTTAAATATCTAAAAGAAATACAAGCTAGTAGATGTGAGAATTTGAGAAGTTTCTTTCCAGCCTTTGTTGCTAGAAGTCTCATGCAATTGGAGCATCTTGAGATAATAGATTGTGGGGTGGAGGAGATTGTTGAAGGTGAAGGGGGATCAAAAGATGCAATAGAAAGGTTTGTGTTCCCTCAAGTAACTATCCTAAATCTTGTGAGGCTACCACGACTCAAGTGGTTTTACCCAGGAGTGCATACTTTAGAATGTCCAATGCTGAAACAGATGAGGGTGGAAGGATGCCAGAAAGTTGACATATTTGCTTATGGACTTCTGAGCTTTCAAGAAACGCTTCGAGAGAGCTGGCATGAGATCTCCACTCAGCAACCCCTTTTCTTGGTTGATAAGGTAAAAAAAGGCTTAATTAATCTCTCATAATTAAGGTAGAAGAAGTCATGGAACTGATATTGTTTCTAAACCGAACTAGTTGGAATAGTTAAAGACGTTATTGAACTTGTGAATGGATATATGTTGCCGGCCATTACATATAGCAAGAGAAGTATACAGACTATACTCATAAATACTGAACATATTAAAGCGCCACAAAATTGAGCAAAATTTAATTAAAAATTCATATTTTGTCATAAACATGTAACAACGCACATAACTATTCAAGAAATTATAAGCCAAATTTGTAATCGTGACATCCCCTAGATCTAATGAGAAGACGGTACTTTTGCCAATCAACAAAATTATAATACTAATTATTATTGAAGTAGCATAAACCTGTAATCCACTATTATCAGCTTTTATTTGTCTAGATCTAATACGAGAGACAAAGTATGGCTAAGTTTCTTAGGAAACTTGAGGAACGGAGAGGAAAACCCAGAGGAAATGCTTCTAGTCTGTAGATATATGGCTGGGTTTCTTAGATATTGTAGAGGGCTATGGCGCATGATCCTTCAGTTTCTGTTTGGCATTTTATTTCGGTTTACAACACTTGAGCAATTGGAATGAATTCACAGGTAGCATTCCCAAGCTTGGAGAGTTTAGTAATTTCACACATGGATAACTTGATAACCATTTGGCACGACCAAGTCGCAGCGGATTCCTTTTGCAATATTCAACTACTTTTGGTTCAGTTTTGTGAAAATGTATTGCACATATTCGACTCTGATATGCCTAGAAGATTCAAACACCTAACGCTTGTAGGTATTAGTGACTGTGATTCATTGGAAGCAGTATTTGAAGTAGCAGTGCAGGGGCGGAATAGTAACGTCGAAGCTCATGCTGTGACAGCCACTTCTTTGAGCGAAATGAAATTGATGCGTCTACCAAAACTGAAAAATGTATGGAATAGGGACTACACAGGTATTTGCAACTTTCAAAATCTACGTAAAATTTTTGCCGAGGGATGTGAGAGCTTGAAAAGTTTCTTTCCAGCAGTCTCAGTGGCTACAAGTCTCACGCAATTGGAGGATCTTCAGATAGTCAATTGCGGGGTTGAGGAAATTGTAGCGAGAGGAGGAGAAGATCAAGCAACGCCAAGGTTTGTGTTCCCTCGTATGAATTTACTAAATCTTAGAGGCCTAACAAAACTCAAGTCGTTTTATCCTGGAGTGCATACTTCAAAATGGCCATCATTGGAATGTCTGTGGGTGGAAGGATGCCAAAAAGTTGAGATATTTGCTGCAGAATATATGAGCTTTCAAGAGGCAGTTGAAGAAAGTCAACAAAGCAAGGTCTCAAGTGACCAACCCCTTTTCTTGGTTGATCAAGATCAGGTAATCATAGCGTCAACTAGTACTCTTTTAAGATGTTCACATTTGAGTACAAGATGTAACTAGAATGATGAAATACGCCAGAAATGATTATAAACTTCGAGATCTTTGGCCATTTATATATTTATTGATGTGAAGTTATGAAAAAAAAAATTATATAAACTTAGATTTGTCAGTTATCACTATTTTGACACCTATTGGATGAATCCTACTCCTACAGGTCGCATTCCCTAGTTTGGAAACTTTGGCAATCTCCCACATGGATGACATGAAAGTTATATGGAATAACCAATTCGCGGCAGATTCCTTTTGCAAACTTGAGAATATGAGCGTTGAATTTTGTGCAAATCTCAATAGCATCTTTCCGTTTAAGATGGTTAAAGTCTTTCAGAGTCTGGAGTTGATGAAAGTAGTCGGTTGCGGTTCTTTAAAACAAGTGTTTGACCTACAAGGGCCAAGTTTCCAAGAAACAAATGCTGTAACAGTCACGCAATTGAAGTACTTATATTTGAGAGATCTGCCAAAGCTGAAGCACATATCGAATAAGGATCCCCGTGATATTTTGAGCTTCCAAAATCTACGTCAAGTATGTGCCCACGAGTGTGAGAGCATGGAATGTCTCTTTCCAGCTTCCATGGCCAGAACTCTCACGGAACTGGAAATTCTTGTGGTAAATCGTTGTGGGGTTGAGGTCATTGTTGAGAAGGAAGAACCAGAAGCGAGACTTGTATTCCCTAAACTAACTTCTCTGGAACTCGGGATATTGCCAAAACTCGAGTGGATTTGTCCCGGGGACAATAATTTAGAAATGCCAGTGTTGAAAGAATTGAAAGCGTGGAGATGTGACAAAGTTAGCATATTTGGTTCTAAATTCTCGAGATTTCAAGAAACAAATGAACAGTGTCTATTTGAGAGTTCCATTCAACATCCTCTTTTCTTGGTTGAAGAGGTAAGATGCCAATCAATTAACACTTTGAAATAGCAGGAGTCCCGTAATGCATAGTTCTTTAGAAAATTGGATGCTAACTTCGATTTTGTTTTTATAGGATACATTCCCGAAATTGGAGGTTTTGAAATCGGACCTTCATCACCCAACTTGGTGCGACCAGTTTTTGGTAGAGTCCTTCTGCAAGTTAGAAGTTCTAGAGGTGGAATGCAACCATGATACATCAGTTGTTTCTCTATGTAATATACTAAAAAGTTTACAAAATCTGGAGAAACTTCTTGTGAGCGGTAATTATTGGCAAGACATATTCCCATATGAAGAAATTATTGGCCCAGGAAAGCATGCTAGGATACTCCCACGACTAAAAGAACTTAGGGTGTCTTTCGCACCAATGCTGACACATTTGTGGAAAGACGATGTCCAGGAATCTCTAGCTTTTCAAAAAGTACTGGAAATTCTAGCAGTGTCAGAATGTCACAAATTGACCGGTTTAGTGCCATCCTCGGCATGTTTCCACAATTTGACAGATCTTGAGATATTGAGTTGTAATGGATTGATCACTTTAATGACATACACAACAGCCAAAAGCTTGGTGCAGCTCAGAAATATGAGTGTATGTTCATGCGATGGATTAACAGAAATTGTGGCAAGGGAGGATGATCAAGCCAAAGTGGTGATTACATTCAGCAAATTGACTTGCTTAAAATTTGATTGCTTACCAAACTTCACAAGCTTTTGTTCAGGAAGTTATTCTATTAAGTTCCCATATTTGGAAGAAGTAATTGTGGGAGAATGCCCTGTGATGAAAACTTTCTGTCACGGAGTCCCAAGCACACCAAAGCTAGAAAGTGTAAAAGCAACCAGAGGAGAGAAATCATATATCAATTGGAAGCATGACCTGAATAGCACCATACATTCTCTTTGGAAGGACAAACCAGTTTGATAGCCAGCATGCAGTCTATTTGAAGAAAGGCAAGTATATTATTTAACACGTTTCAAAATACCCCATTGAGATATATTTTGATAAAATATAGTTGCTAAACATAATTTATCTATAGAATATGATTTTAAAAAGTTGAGAATTTTTTTTTTTTAAATCTATTGTGCATTTTCATGGATTTAGCACGGTTGCAGTTTTTTAGAACCTCTTTTTTTATTTTTTATAAACTGGAAAGTTTCAAAATCAGTTAATGCAAGAAACTTTAGGGAGGTGACCTGAAATAACTTTAAAGTGATGCGAGACATTCGTTCTCGAAGATATATATTGTGAATGCTTATATAGCTTGCATAGAAATTTTGTGATTCTTGCCATGAATTTGTCGTTTGATATTTGTGAAATGAAATAACAGCACTGCAACTCCTTTTGGTGGGTTACATGATCTTACATCATCTATAGTCTGTGGTGCTGTTTCTTTACGGATATTACGTTTAAAGTTATTTTATTATTAACTTAGTGTGTACATTATTTATATTAATATTAATATTTGTATTTAAATTTTCAATTTTTAATTTTTTTTAACAAAATTATATTAAATAAGCAGTAGCTCTGCTATCCACAAAGATTTAAAAACAAAATTTTTCTACTCATTTTAATCTATATATTAAACTAGAAAAATATCTGCGTCACCCACTGTTCTCATCAGCCATTTTACACTTTACCGTATATAAATAACTTTTTTTCCCTCCTTGTCGCACATTTCTCTTTGATCCTTTTCAAATTTCTTTGCTCTCCCCCACTTAGGGCTGTAATCGAGTCGAGTGATTCGGTTTTTGATTTTTTTTTTTTTTTAGGAAGACTCGGTAGCCACCCACATTGCAGTCCCGTACCAAATTTATTAATAAATTCTCATTTATGACGGAAGAATACCGTAGTTACAACCTAAACACTTGAAAGATTATAAATAAAATAAAATAAAATCCTCACAAATACATGTCAGAAAACAACTCTAACAAGCCTAACAGACACAAAACCACTAAACAAGCTTATATGAGCCCACCTCTAAACATGCCTAGAACCAAAAAAACAGCTTAAACAAGAAACAAACACCAAAAACAAACCTGAAAAAATTAGTCGGTCCACAAAGCCGCACCACCACAAATAAACCACATCCAAATCAATTTCGAAGGTAAGCTAACCCCAATTTGTCCATTCTAGCAAGGCCTCTAATATTCCAAGGAAGGCTCTAAATATTAGGATACACCATATCCACACCATGCGTGCCCTATTTAGCTAAAGAGTCTGATACTGAGTTCCCTTCCCTGAAACAATGCTTACACTCAAAATCCAGGACCTCGAGGAGATCAACAATTAATATGGTCCCAAAAATCCCACAAACACCTGCAAACAGAACAGAACATGGAATTAATCCAGGAAACAACCACCTGAGAATCACAATCAATATCCACCTCTCTCCAACCGCCAATTCTGTACATACAAAGCCCTTCAAGTAAAATACGTAATTCAGCCTCCATATTAGTACAAAACTCAAAAGGTTTGGAGAAGGCAAACATAATATTTCCGTCCCTATCATGGAGCACACCACCACCCCCTCCACTCCCCAGGTTTCCAAAACTACTCTTATCAACATTCAATTTGACACGGCCATGAGCCGGTTTGTACCACCAAACCACTCTTTCATCTCTATGCTTCAGAAGTAATAGAGGAACCTCAAGATGAGTTAAAAGCCTAGCATCTCCGGTACTCAGCTTAGATACTTTGGAGATATTATCCATCACCACATGCACCCAAAATTTAATATAATGCCAAACTTCATTCATAGACTCTCTCCAATTTTCCATCCGGGCCATACATCTACGTTGCCACAATCTTCACACAACAGTCGATGAAAGTAAGCAAGTGAGAATACCTACTTGAGACTGACGCGAAGCACGTCAAAACCAAGCAGAAACACAGTCTCTCCAATTTCGAAAAACCACCAACGGAAACCCCATCTCAGCGGACACTTTCCTCCAAATGGCACTAGCAAAATCACCACTACCCAAGACATGGTTTAAATCTTCATAATGGTGGTTCTCACAACAATTGCAACAAGAAAATACCAAAGTGCCAATCTTACATATCTGATCATTCACACTAAGTCAATTGAAGCAAGCTTTCCACATGCAAACAGATATCTTACCAGGCAACCATTTATTCCAAACCCAAGACGCACCATCAATCTTTGACAATCTGACCCGAATCACCTCCCAAGCTGACCTGGTGGAAAATTCCACATGTTTGTGATAAAGTACGGACAAACTCAACTGCCACCTCTCTTCCAGTAGCACATTCAGCCATCCATTGAGGCTTAATTGCAGGCTCAATGCAAGACTCAATCCAAGGCATACAACTGTAGTATGAAGACGCAATCTGTGACCAAGATAGAAGATCACCTATTTGGCAAGACAGACCTTGATCCCCAGCTGTCAACTAATTCCAATTTATTATGTTTATTTCCTAAACAATTGTACTCTTTTCTTTATGATTTAGATTGTGAATATCAATTAGAAGTTTCCTTATTTATTTATGTTCGTGTATATATACACAGCAAGATGTAATGTATCATCTGAGTTTTTTCAAGTAATTCAATATACAAGAAATTCTCTTCTCTCTGGTCCTTTAACTTTTGCATGGTATCAGAGCCCCTAAAGAGTGTGGAACTAATCTTGTTTCTATACAAAAATTCTATGCTGATAACAAGTGTTGGTTTAAGTTAACTGACAGTCATTTTTTTGTGAAGGACAGCCTCACAGGCAAGACTCTTATGCAAGGGCAAAGTAGAGATGGTCTCTACCCTATCCAGCTTTCAAAGTCAGCTACCACTATAAAAAAAGTTCACCAGCTTTCTAGGAGTTTCTGCTAGTGTCAGTGTCTGGCATCAAAGATTAGGACACCCAGCTTCTCTTGTCTTGAAGAAAATCAAATCTTTTGCTCATATTCCAGTTATCGAGTCCAATAAAGATGTTGTTATGTGTGAAGCATGCCAATTAGCTAAAGCTAAAACACTTCATTTTTCTGAGTCCATCAATGTAACATTGGAACCATTGGAAATTATAAATTCTGATTTATGGACATCTCCTATTGTTTCTTCTAGGGCTGCAAACGATCCGATCAAATACGAGTTTGAATCAAGTCGAGTCGAGCTAGATTCAAATAACTCGAGTTCGAGTCGAATTGAGAGTTTGCCGAGTCGAGTCAAATTCGAGCTGATCAAAGACGAGTTCAAGCCGAATTGAGTTATTTATTGATCTTTGTTTTTACTCTTTAATGATCCGCACGAATCGAGCCGAATTTAGTCAAATAATTACTTGAGTTTCTTACGCTTTATAAATATTTGACTCAATAATTTTTTTGTGAACTTAATATATTATTATTATAAAGAAATAAAATAGGTTACTTGTACATGAAGTAACAAAATATATTACTTATACAAAGTATTTAAAATAATATATATAACACATAAAATATATCTAATAAAAGAATATATATTGTAAGATTATATATATGTATATAGAAATATTACGAGTATTGTTACGAGCCCAAAACGAGTAGAGTCGAGTTTATAGGATCTTGTTTACGAATACAAACCGAATCGAATCGATATTATACGAGTTTAGCTCGTTTAATATTCGAACCAATATTAGTGATCATGAACAACTCATTTATTAAATAAACCAAATTCGAATCGAGTTTATACAAGTCGAGCTCAAATTATTCACGAGCAGCTCTGTTCGTTTGCAGCTCTAGTTTCTTCTAATGGTTACAAGTATTATGTCATCTTTATTGACAATTTCTCTCGGTTTACTTGGATCTATTCTCTCAAAAAACGAAAGTTGAAACTTTTGAATGTTTTGTAAAATTCAAATGCTTGGCAGAGAACCTTCTGTCCAGAAAAATAAAGGCTTTCCAATCTGATGGTAGGGGGGAATTTCTCTCCAACCAATTCAAAAATTTTCTTCTTTCCCATGGCATCACCCAACATATCTCATGCCCCTATACTGCACAGCAAAATGGTCTGGCAGAAAGGAAGTATAGACATGTTGTGGAGACCCCGTTTGCGGTTATTGGATTTGAGCAATTGTTTTGGACTTAAGAGTGATTCCTCCTAATGTCTTGTCAAGCTTGGGCAAATTAGAAGAATTGTACATGCAGGAATCGAAATCCAATGGGAGGTTGAAGGACCCAGTAATGAAGGAAAAAAATGCTAGCCTTGTAGAGCTAAAGAAATTGTCACATTTGATCACCTTGGAGATAGATATGCATTGGAGATATATGGGATCCGTTTAAGGGGGAGGCCTTCTCAAGAAAGTTAGAACTCGGACAGAATATGAGCAGCTTCCAATTAGACTTTAGGATCAAAATGCTCCTAAGGGGGACAGAATATCTTTACTTAGACGAGTTGAACAGTACTAAGAGTATCTCATATGAATTAGATAGAGAAGATTTTCAACAACTAAAGCATCTCCATATCCAAAATTATGGTAATATTAAGCATATCCTTCAGTTGATGACACCGGCGGTTGCCTTTCCTATCCTGGAGACATTTGTTTTGAAAGATATGATCAGCTTGGAAGAAATTTGTCAGGGAAACCTTCCATTGACATCCTTCAAAAACTTGAAAGTTTTAAAGGTAGAAAAGTGTGACAAGTTAAGATTTATTTTCTCATCATCAATAGCTAAAGGCCTTTCCCTACTTGAAGAATTGATCATAAGAAGATGTTGGGTAATAGGCAAGTGAAACAAACAATAAAGATATGAAATAAACCGCAGCGGATGCAACAATGAGAAATAAAACAGTAAATACAGAAAGAACACACAGATTTAAGTGGTTTAGCTCAAAATGAGCTTACATCCACTGTGGGGTTGGTTTCAAAGCTTCACTAGATCAAATGGAGGTTACAGAGAGAGTATCAAGAGATACTTACAACAGAGAACACTCACCTCACGTGTATACACTCGATCCTCACAAGTTTCACTCAGAATAGTGGAGAAATGGAGAAGAAAATGATCTGGAAGTAATTACTGTTCACTGGCCCCGAAAACAGAGGCCTCGCTCTTCGTCTGCTTCTTCGTCTTCTGATACGCGAAAAAGCCTTCGCGATATTTATATTCTGCAATCTCGCTCGAGCGAGATTTAAACTCGCTCGAGCGAGGACTTCTAGGTCAGATTCGCTCGACTAGAAATCGGACACCTGGCGCCACATGGAATCTCGCTCGAGCGGGAGGTCGAGCGAGTGTCGAGCGAAGTCACTGCCTAAACCTCGCTCGAGCGGGAGGTCGAGCGAGGGTAGAACGAAGTCTCGGGTTGGAGTAATTCTGGAAGTGTCACAGTCTCGCTCGAGCGAGGGTCGAGCGAGACAGGTCTGGGCATGTATTCCAAAGCCATACTCAACAAATCTCCACCTTGGCTTGAATACCTAACAGCCCCATAATATCCAGATCAACCCAAGAATGTTAAATGCAGCAACTGAGAAAACCAACCCCATCTTAGTTCCCTAAGGAACCTGGAAACCCCGAACCCCTATCAAGTCCAAACAAAGTTTGAACTTGAATACTGCAACCGGCTTGGTCATTACATCTACTGGATTCTCTGAAGTAGCAATCTTCTGAATACTGACTGTACCATCTGACACTACTCCTCTGATAAAGTGATATCTGACGTCAATGTGCTTTGTCCTCTCATGATACATTTGATTTTTGGTCAAATGTATAGCACTCTGGCTGTCACAAAACACTGTCATCTCTGTCTGCTGAAGACTCAGGTCACTGATCAGCCCCTTCACCCAAATGGCCTCCTTAACAGCCTCAGCTGCTGCCATGTATTCTGCCTCTGTAGTTGATAAAGCAACAGTTGATTGCAGTGTTGCTTTCCAACTAATAGCAGAACCACACAAAGTGAAAATGTAGCCTGTCAATGATCTTCTCTTATCTAAATCCCCAGCATAGTCAGAATCAACAAAACCAATCACAACAGAACTGAGATCTACATCTCTATCAAATATCAAGCCCACATGCGAGGTTCCCTTCAAGTACCTCAAAATCCATTTCACAGCCTGCCAGTGAGTTCTACCAGGCTTAGCCATATATCTGCTAACCACACTCACTGCCTGTGAAATATCTGGATGGGTACACACCATAGCATATATAATGCTACCTACAGCATTAGAGTAAGGAACATTTGCCATGGACTGTTCCTCCTCATCTGTCTGGGGGGATAGGGAAGCTGAAAGTTTAAAATGCGACGCCAAAGGCGTGCTGACAGGCTTGGAGTCAGACATTCCAAACCTGTCTAGAACCTTCTCTATATACTTTCTCTGGGACAAGTATAACTTCCCAGCTTTTCTATCCCTGTAAATATCCATCCCCAGTATTTTCTTAGCATCACCTAAATCTTTCATCTCAAACTCATCCTTAAGTTGAGTTTTCAACAAATCAACATCAACCATGCTTTTAGCAGTTATAAGCATGTCATCAACATAAAGCAATAAGTGAATGAAAGACTTATCAGGCAATTGTTTATGATATACACAACAGTCATAATTACTTCTCAAATAATCATGATCACTCATAAACAAATCAAAACGTTTATACCATTACCTAGGTGACTGCTTCAACCCATACAAGGACCTCTTCAGTCTGCATACAAGGTCTTCTTTACCTTCAACTGTGAACCCCTCTGGCTGACGCATGTAGATAGTTTCTTCAAGCTCACCGTGTAAGAACGCTGTCTTCACATCTAGCTGCTGAAGCTCCAGATTATACAAAGCCGTGATGGCTAGTAAAACTCGGATTGAACTGTGCTTTACTACTGGAGAGAACACTTTAGTGAAGTCGATCCCCTCTCTCTGACTGTAGCCTTTAGCAACTAGACGAGCTTTGTATCTTGCATCAGACTGGATTCCCTCTTTTCTCTTGAAAACCCATTTGCAGCCCACAACTCTGGTCTTCGCTGGTAACTTAACCAAATCCCAAGTTTGGTTCTTGTGAAGAGACTCAATCTCTTCAGTCATCGCTGTACACCACTGTGCAGACTCAGTACTCTTCACAGCCTATGAGTAACTGGAAGGCTCCTGCCCCACAATTTCTTCCGCTGTAGCGAGTGCATAACTAATCATATCTGCATGAGCATATCTCTGAGGTGGTCTGATCTGCCTCCTCTGTCTACCAGCAGCTATACTGTATTGCTCCTCAACTGGTGTCTCAATCTCTGACTCAGAACCATACTCATCAGTCATAGCATGATCCTGAGTTACTGGTGGTGTCTCAAGTGAAGCCTGCAGCTCCACCTTCTTCCCTGTAGACACGGGAATTTGTTTTGTCGGGCTAAGCATGGATTTCTCATCAAACACAACATCCCTGCTTATCACAAACTTGGGTGACTTGGGATCAGTACACCACAATCTATATCCCTTCACCTTAGAAGCATATCCCATAAAAATACACTTCTTTGCCCTAGGTTCTAGCTTACCATCATTTACATGAAAATAAGCAGGACAACCAAATATCTTCAGGTTCAAATAATCAGTAGGTTCATCAGACCATACCTGATTAGGTGTCTTCAACTCAATAGCTGTGGCTGGAGAGCGGTTCACCAGAAAACAGGCTGTATTGACTGCTTCCGCCCAAAAGTCCTTAGACAGGCCGGCATTGGAGAGCATACTGCGTGCTCGTTCTAGGAGAGTCCGGTTCATGCGTTCAGCCACTCCATTTTGCTGTGGAGTGTGCCTGACTGTACGGTGTCTGGCAATTCCTTCGTTCTTACAGAACTCATCGAAGTCATTGCCGCAAAATTCCATCCCGTTGTCAGTCCGAAGCCGTTTCACCTTCTTGCCGGTCTGATTCTCTATCAGAACTTTCCACTGCTTGAAGTTCTTGAAGACTTCACTTTTCTGTTTCAAAAAATAAACCCACACTTTCCGTAAGTAATCATCAATGAATGTAAGCAAGTAATTAGCTCCACCTTTTGATGGAACTGAAGACGGACCCCAAAGGTCGGAATGAATGTAGTCCACTGTACCTTTTGTTCTGTGGACCCCAGTTGCAAACTGAACCCTGTTCTGCTTCCCGAATACACAGTGCTCGCACAGGTCTAGCTTGCCCAAATTCTGATTCCCTAGCAACCCTTGCTTACTGAGGATAGACATCCCCTTCTCACTCATATGGCCCAATCTCATGTGCCATAGACGAGTAACATCTGACTCTAACTGATCAGATACTGAAACTGCAGCTTCACCGCTGACAGTACTGCCCTGGAGGAAATAGAGACCATCTTTCAGGTCTCCCTTCATGATGATCATGGAGCCTTTGCTGACTTTCAAAGCTCCACCTTGTCCCGTGTACTTTAAGCCCAAAGAATCAAGGGCCCCCATGGAGATAAGATTCTTTTTCAAGTCTGGAATGTGCCGGACGTTGGTCAATGTCCTAACCATCCCATCATACATCTTGATCTTCACAGAACCCATTCCCGCAACCTTGCAAGCAGTGTCGTTCCCCAACAAAACAGAACCACTGTTGCCTGATTCATAAGACATGAACCAGTCCCTTCTGGGACACATATGGAACGTGCAAGCTGAGTCCATCACCTACTTATCACTGAACCGACTGTTTGAATCACTGATTGCAAGAACTACATCAGAGCCGTCAGATTCATCAGCAGCACTGACGGCATTAGAGGAACTCGTAGATTCCTCCTTCTTCTTCAGCTTCGTACACTCACTCTTGTAGTGTCTAAACTTCTGACAGTAATAACATTTTACATTCTTCTTGTTGGACTTGAACTTTGATTTCCCCCGGGACTTGCCTCTGCCCTTCTCTGAACCCTTCTGACTGGATCTTCCTCTGTCGGAGGTATCTTTGACAAACAAACCACTGGCCTGTGCTTCACCACCCTTATCATACTTACTCCTCAACTCCTTCGAGTTCAAAGCTGACTTCACATCTGCTAAGGAGATAGTATCTCTACCATACAGCATAGAATTTACAAAATTCTCAAAAGAGGCAGGTCATGAACACAGCACAATTAGAGCTTGATCTTCATCATCAAGCTTAATGTCAACATTTCTAAGATCCATTACAATCTTATTGAACTCATCTAGGTGTTCAGTAACTGACGAACCCTCAGTCATTTTGAGTGTATACAACCGTTGTTTTAAATACAACCGGTTTGTGAGAGACTTCTTAATGTACAAGCTCTCAAGCTTGTTCTAGAGACCCTCAGCGGTCTCCTCCTCCGCCACCTCTCTCAACACTCCATCAGACAATGATAACAGAATAGTACTATGTACCTTTTCTTCATCCTCCTTAGACGGTACAGGAGAATCTGCCGTCCTTTCCTCTAGAACTCTGAATAACCCCTGCTGGCGCAACAATGCCCTCATCTTCAGGCGCCACAAGCTGAAACTGTTCTGACCGTCAAATTTCTCAACTTCAAATCTTGCTGTAGCCATCCCTTCAAATATTCACAGAGCCTGAAAACGCTCTGATACCAGTTTGTTGGGTAATAGGCAAGTGAAACAAACAACAAAGATATGAAATAAACCGCAGCGGATGCAACAATGAGAAATAAAACAGTAAATACAGAAAAAACACACAGATTTAAGTGGTTCAGCTCAAAATGAGCTTACATCCACTGTGGGGTTGGTTTCAAAGTTTCACTAGATCAAATAGAGGTTACAAAGAGAGTATCAAGAGATACTTACAACAGAGAACACTCACCTCACGTGTATACACTCGATCCTCACAAGTTTCACTCAGAATAGTGGAGAAATGGAGAAGAAAATGATCTGGAAGCAATTACTGTTCACTGGCCCCGAAAACAGAGGCCTCGCTCTTCGTCTGCTTCTTCGTCTTCTGATACGCGAAAAAGCCTTCGCGATATTTATATTCTGCAATCTCGCTCGAGCGATATTTAAACTCGCTCGAGCGAGGACTTCTAGGTCAGATTCGCTCGACTAGAAATCGGACACCTGGCGCCACCTGGAATCTCGCTCGAGCGGGAGGTCGAGCGAGTGTCGAGCGAAGTCACTGCCTGAACCTCGCTCGAGCGGGAGGTCGAGCGAGGGTCGAGCGAAGTCTCGGGTTGGAGCAATTCTGGAAGTGTCACAGTCTCGCTCGAGCGAGGGTCCAGCGAGACAGGTCTGGGCATGTATTCCAAAGCCATACTCAACAGAAGATGTAACAACGTGGGTGCAATATCCGTGAAAGAAGAAGAAGACGGAATAGAAGAGGCCGGAGATATGATGTTGTTCGGTCGACTACATACCTTGGTGCTAGAGGATCTTCCAAAGCTCGGCAGCTTCTTAAGCATAAGAGAAACCAATTCGGAGGGCAACCTTGATCTTTAGTTGCCGCTTCTACATCATCAGGTACATTATACACACATTACACAAGTTCATGTTAATCAAGCACACCATAAGCATAAACATGGTTTGGTTGGCATTCCCTGTGCCCAAAGCATAAACAAAAATACATGGGACTTGTCTAAAATGATTTTGAAATAAAAAGCTGATTAAATAATAATGAAATTAATTTGACATATTTTGTGAGTGTTATAGCATGGCAAATGAGTATTTGCTTTCACATCTAGATGTATCCTAAGAGTTAAGATGGCAGTTTCACAATTTGACTAGAACGAAAATAGGAATTACTATTCTTAGTTTTTTCCTCTGTTGAATTACTAATCATACATGGCACGCATCCTTTTGTCTTCGAGCCTATTATTTCTTATGATCTTAATATTAACAAAAAAAAAAAATCTTTTAAAGACAATGCAATAATACAAATACAATGAAAAAATTCGTAAAAAATAAATCGAATACAAGAATATAAAGACAATACAATGAAATGTCTTTTTAATACGTAAAGGGTTGTAGTAGGTAAATAAATAAAATAAAACAAAGTGATGCGATGACTCGCTAGAGTATGAGGAAGATGTTTCAAAAATTATATACGTAATAGATATCGTTTTTCTTAATAAAACAAAGGATTGAAAACAAAGGCAAAAGAAAGAAGTACTCTATATAAAAAGGCTTGGTCTAACAATTGTTCATTATATGAATTTATAGCTCCAATTTGGAATATATATTATATATAGAATGAAGTCTAGTTAGACAGTGTCCTCTAGTACACTTGTTCCCCTATTTAATTTTGCCTATTTTCAAATTCGAAGCACTGATATCTTAAGCGACTTTAACTAACATGAGGGACTTAATCATGCAATTTTGCTTCCCTAGTTTGAAAGAACTACATTTGCAAGATCTGCCCAGAATTAAGCATGTTTGGAGTAAAAAAATCTTCAGGTTTCAAGATTTGCGTGTTCTACTGGAGGAAATTGTCACTAGAAAAGACCGGGCAAATCCAACAACACGGTTTTTGTTTCTCAGCCTAGATTTTCTAAGCCTTCAAGGATTGCCAAAACTCAAGTGGTTTTATCAAGGGGTGTGTACTTTGAAATCGGCATCATCCAAGGAATCGCATGAGCTGGAAGGCACTCTTTTTCGTGGTTGAAGAGATAACAGTCTTATCAACCACTCTCTTAAAAGTTTTAGTAATAAAACTGCTCGTACATTTATTTTGAATTAATGGCACATACACTTCTAGTTTGTGTAAACGTACAAATGCTTTTTTTTTTATAAAAAAAAAAAACACTAATCCGTATATTTATCAGTACAAAAAACTAAAGTCCCCGAGACTTGGGTCTTGATGATGGGTCTAATAACTTTTTTTTTTTAATTTAATAATTGAGAAAGTGTTTTTAATAATATTGTGATTTTTCAAAATATAGTATGAAAAAAAGAATGAAAGTAAAAAAAAAAAAAAAGAGCATTGTAATGACGCTTCTAATTACATGTAGTGTTGCCTCAAAGTTTCTAGGTTGTTATATATGATACTCGTTTTTTTTTTTTTTTCAGATGAAATAAGTTGAGATAAAAATTGTAATGATTGATGAGATAAAATGAAAATGATTGTGAAAATATTGAGCCTAGTTTGAATCCTGAATTGAGATGAGAAAAAGATTAATAGAGATGAAAATTAAATAAAATATTGTTAGAATAACATTCTTTAATATTATTTTTAGTTTAATATTTGAAAATGTTAAATTATTTATTATATTTATTTAAAAGTTTAAGAAAATTGTAATCATTAGATTATATATATTGAAATGAATTCACTATTCAGACATGACCTAAATGTGTAGCTCCGCCAACTAATTTTCTCAGCTCTGCCTTTAATTGAAACAAGGGACTTAATCATGTAGGTTGCCTTTCCTAATTTGACAAATCTGAATCTATGTGGTCTACCCAAAATAAAGCATTTATGGAGTAAAAACCCCTAAACGATTCTCAGGCTTCAAAATCTACAAAAAATAACTGCTTAGAAATGTTCCGAGTCTTAAAAGTTTGTTTCCAACATCGTACGGTAGATGTCCTAACCAATTGAAGGAAATTATTATGAGCAATGTTAAAGAGCATCCACTATTTGAGACTATCCATCACACTCATGAGTAATGTTTAAGGATAAATTAGTAAATTTTTCCTAAACATTACTTATGAGTGCAATGGATGCTCTCAATAGTGGATGCTCTAAAGATTTTTTCTATTTCAAAATGGCCGATGCTGAAAGAGATGCGGATTTGGGAATGCGAGAAAGTTGAGGTATTTGCTTCTGGACTTGTGAGTGAGGAAATAGTTGAAGAGTGGCAATCTCATATGTCAATCAAACAAACTCTTTTCATGGTGGATGAGGTAAGAGACCATAAATTATTTAGCTCCTCTAATTCTTAAGATTTTCACATATAGGCTGAAGCCGTAGTAGAACTATTACCATTTTCATGAAAGTGAAAGAAAATTTTACACCTCAATGTTATATAGTCATTTTGATATATTCTTAATTAAGTTGGTGAATTTAGTTAATTAATATCTTTAAATGTTATTTTTATTCACAATATAATAATTATTAAAAAATACCCAGCTTTCCATACTCTATATATCCTGTTAAAAATATATATATACACCCATTTGAAGCATATGAATATTACGTGTTTTTCATTACTTAAAAGTTTTTACATAGCTTTTATTATTTTAGCCAGTTAGATTAGATTATTTATCAGTTTAGCTAAATTATTAAAATAATAGTTTTTAAATTTGTTTTGTTATTTCTTGATTTTAAGCCCTCTTTGCCTACCATAAATCCAAATAGAATTTTTACACCACAGATTCAAAAGCCAAGAAAGAACCAAGAAAAAAAATTAGTGAAGGAAGAGGTCCAGTTTACTTGTTGAGTAATGAAATCAGAACAGAGGTTTAAGATCAAAATAAGGGAACAAAGAGTTACGATTATGATAGAATTCAAGTTTCGTCTCTTTAATTTAATTATTTTAACTACCAGAAAAGGAGATAGTAAAATACATGATATGTGCTAATGTGTTTAGTGATATCTTAACTGAAAGTTAATGTTGTGATGAATTTGACAGATGTCATTTCCGAGCTTGGAGATATTGAAAATTTATAAAATGGAAAAGTTGGAAATTATATGGAATATCAAGGACTCCTATCAACGCCATATATACAGTTTTCAAAATCTACTTCATATTGATGTTTCGTTGTGTGAGAATTTGAAAAGTTTGTTTCCAACAGCCTCAGTTGCTGCAAGTCTCCTGCAATTGCAGTCTCTCATGATAACAAGTTGTGGTATACTAGAGGAGGTTGTCGCCAGTGAAGAAGGGACA
The DNA here is from genome assembly GCA_036559045.1 of Platycarya longipes. Lineage (NCBI taxonomy): Eukaryota > Viridiplantae > Streptophyta > Magnoliopsida > Fagales > Juglandaceae > Platycarya > Platycarya longipes. The sequence continues at coordinate 570,691 of CM071796.1, read as the reverse complement.
GATCAAGCAACGAGGCTTTTATTCCCCAACCTAATTTGTCTAAGACTTAATGGTTTACCAAAACTCAAGTGGTTTTTCCAAGGTGTGCCTACTTTGGAATCATTATCGTCCAAGGAATTGCATAAGCAGGGAGGCACTCTTTTTGCTATTGAAGAGGTAACAGTCCAATCATTCAATCTATCTCTTAAAACTTTTGTCAATAGAACTGCCATGTGGACTTAATCATCCACAAACCAATTTTCTCGACTTCGCTCTGCTCTGCTCTACTCTATCCTATCTTTAATTGAAGCAATGGACTTAATCTTGCAGGTTGCCTTCCCTAGTTTGAAACTACTGGATCTGTATGATCTACCCAAAATAAAACATGTATGGAGCAAAGACTCCCAAACAATTCCCTGCTTTCAAAATCTACAAGTAATAATTGCTGGAAAATGTGTGAATATGAAAAGTTTGTTTCCAATATCGATCGTTAGATGTTTCGAGCAATTGAAGGAAATTAAGATATATGATTGTGGGGTGGAAGAAATTGTAGCGGCCGAAGGAGGAGAAGTAGAAATGACATTGGTGTTCCCTCAATTAACTTCTATGTCTTGAAAGTTTACGGAGGCTCGAGTGTTTTTACAAGGGAGTGCATGTTTCAAAATGGCCGATGCTGAAAGAGATGCACAAAGTTAAGGTAAGAGACTATAAATTATTTAGCTCTATTAAGATCTTCACATTTAGGCACAAGACGTAGAGCTGACATCTTTGTCATGAAAGTGAATGAAAACTTTACATCCCAATGTTATAAAATTTAGTTAACTAATCTGTCTAAATAATAAATTTAATTACAATATTTATCATTAACAGAAAAATACTTTAATTGTGTTACTCTAAGTATCATGTTCGTAAAAATATATATGATTTTTTTTTTAAAAGAAGCATATATCAATATGAAAACATGTATATGAATATTACGATTTGGTCTAGCAAAAATAGCGTGGTAAATAGTACAGGCCTTTTTAATCACTTACCAAATTTTAAAATAATCTAATTTCTTATTTGAGAAATGTTATAACAACAAAAAAAATATCACATAAAAGTAAATTCATAAATTGATATAATTTAATGGGGTATATTAGATTGTAAAATTATTTTTATCATAAACTATATCTAATGCATTATATAAATCACATGATTTGTCAATTTCTTTTTATAAGATATCTTTGTAGATATAACACTATCTTTTTATTTTTGTATGAATGATCATGATATAATAAAAGCCAAAAGGCCCAAACTGAAAGTCACTTTTACAAATACATGATGAAATGTATTTTTTTTTTTCTTTTCTTTTCTTTTTCTTAGCAAGTTGAAACTTCATTAATAAAGAAACGTCACAACATGGTCGAAAAGCAACAAACAGGAAAAATATTACACAGGAGGAGGATCCTTTCCACTATAAAATTCTAGTAGACATTGAGGAATTTTTATCGGAGGGATGCTTCCAAATTGATTATTGGTAGCGGCCCATTGTGTAATAGAATGCACACATCGATTTTGAAATCGATGTATTTTTCTCACTTTCCAACTTTTAAAATTTCCTAGTAGAAATCTGGCATCTCTTGCTACTCCATCAATAGTCCAGTCTGAATAGTTGTTGCCTGAAATTGCTGAAATGGCCACTTGTGAGTCTCCCTCGACATGGTGAAATGTATTTTTTTTTTTTTTTTGAGCATGATGAAATGTATCTATTTTGAGCAAACGAATAAAAGTCCTTATTTGAAGTGTTTAGTTTTCTTTTTATTTACAAGTAAAACAAAAACTATATATATATATAGAACATATATTATATATAGTTTAAAAGAAGCCGAGCTCTCAAGTTAAGAAATGTCTGTTATAGTGTGGGATGGGGTATGTTAACCACTATTCTGATGAATTCTACAGCTCTCATTCCCGAGCTTGGTGACATTGGAAATTCGGAGAACGTATGAGTTGGTAATTATGAGCCGGAATGTCACTATTCGAAAACTGTGGCGTTCTTGTTATGCAAGGTGTTTGCACGCCAACGAATCTTATCGGCTTACAACAGCATTAATGCCAGAAGCTACGCACTACAAAGAAAACATGTGCGATGTATCGTCCGGTTTTGAGTATAACCGTCGGTTGCACCAAGGATTTCTCAAAATAAAATGAGAAATGGGTGACTAATTGGCTGAAAGATGCCTGCAGTACACTGTTATGCTGTTTTGAATAAGATTAAATAGTTTTTTTTATTTTTTATGTTTTTGAGAAATGTGGTCTGCTGAGTTGGTTTTGGAGGTTGGTCATTGCAGCTGGGTTTTATCATCTCGTAAAGCTTTTGTGATTTGCTTTAGGTTTTGTGATTTGCATCATTCGCTTTATATTTTTTGGTTTGCTCTGAGTTTTATGCCTAAAATCCAGTTGGATTCTCTGTATTTGTATTATACCACAGGTGAAAGGGTATACTTCAGTCGTCTTGAGTTTTCCCATCATCTAATCCTTTTTAAACAAACAATGATTCAACACCCTATTTGAAACCTACTCTAAGCTATCATATGCTGTCAAAGCAAATAGCCAGTATATATGTTGAGAATAAAACATACATTCAACATGCATGTTTTGTCAAAGAAAATAGCCAATATATATGTTGCAGTAATTTTTGCATTAATATTATTAATTAAGCATATAGTTTGGTGGGTTATTGTGGTTGTATACTCTGCACTCAAGTGAGCTACAATATGGATATGTACACTCTGAATAGTAAGAAAGAAATGTGAAACTTGGTTGGTTGCTTTTAAAGAAAGTTCAAAAAATAAAAGTCATAGCACATCTGTGGAACTTTCACTTTTCTCAAACGAATATATAATTTTCAGCCTTCCTGAAGGATTTTTTAACACGTTGCAAGAAGATCACATGCTAGTTTTTGTCAAAGCCTTTTTTTTATTTCTTTTGTTTTTTTGGTAGTGTTATGTTTGTTGCAGGCCTGGAAATATTTTTGCTTTGGTGTTTTCGTTTTTCCAAGTTTTTGAACTTTTACTTTTACCAATTTAGTTGAATCAGAATATCTGAAGAATGTTGGAAATATTTCCAAATAATATATATTATATTTATCATTCATAAGGGATTTAGTTTTGGAAGTTAATAAGGAAAGTTGATTAGCCATTGCTTATGTTTATAATAAATAGGATCATTGCACTTAACAAAAGCCATTGATTGGCTTAGTGGTATTGAGGCTCTATAGATTTGCCCACGGGATGGGTTTGAGCCATGACTCCCTCAAATGAAGGGTTTTGGTTGATTTATTGAAGGGTCATGCGGGGCTCAAAGCAGTGGTGGAGCCAGCAAAATTTTTTAGAGGGGGTCAATTTTTTTATCACAAGATGTTTATGTAAAATATAAAAAATATTATAAAATCATAAAATTTATATAAAATTAAATTTAGATAATATGTCAAATAAAGTGAAAACGTAACTTAATATTTGTTTTAGAGAGTAATATTCATTTATTATTATTTTTGTAAATATAAAATATTTAAAATTTATTTTCTTCATAAATATTATCAAATGATTTTTTAAAATGCCATTTTTTATTCTAATATCTAAGTTAGTTAATCAAATTTAATGTAAAATTTATCTTTTTTAATGTCACATTAAGCATAAATTTTTTCTTACTTAATGAAATTTAGAGAATAAATTACCTCTATTATTTTTCATATAAATCATGATCAATCTTAAATAATTTTTCTAGTATTTTTATTTTAAATTTTATATTAAGAAACTCAATATTCTTGGATAATATAAAATTGGAGTAAATGTTAATAATTTATTGTTTAATTTAATTTTAGTGTAGCCCTATTCTAGAAAATAGATCATATATAGAAATTATACAAAATCTAAGAATTATAGGAAAAAAAAATTAGAAAGAGACATTTTTATGAGCACTAAAATTTTATAAAATCTTAGAAAATATATGGGGAATAAGAAAATTATAAATTTTGGGGGGGAGGGGGGGATTTCTATATATATATATATATATATATATATATATATGAAATTATGAATAAAATTTAGGGATTATGTTAAATTTTAGAAAAAATGAAGAGCTAATTAGAAATTTAAAAATGTTTTGTGGGGGGCGACCCCCCCTGCCCTAAGGCAGGTCCGCCACTGGCTCAAAGGATGCGACCTCAGGCATGGCGTGCGCACCATCAATGTGCGGCGTGCGCTAGGAAATCAGAAAATAAAATATGCCAAAAGTCGGTTTCAAATCCATGCAAGAAGAGTGGAAGTTAATCAGCATGACCGATAAGTCCAATTTATGTGTTGGTTGGCAACAGGTTTAGTATATATACCGGTTCGTATTAGATTACAGAAAATGAGAACTTATGTGCTGGTTAAGAAGTAAAAAATTTTTAATTCACATATTTTATTCCTCTATAAATAAACCATTGCCACATGAATTTTATGAATTCAAGAAGGCAATTTCAAGATCTTTCTGTATTAAAAACTTTTTATTTCTTCAAAATTTAACATTAAGATCTATTTAGTCGGCAAAAAATAGACTTATAATCTTTTAGTTGAATAGTAAAATTTAAGGATATTTGAGATCTAATTTTATTGGTGCATAACGCAATTAGACAAATAAACTTGTTCTGAGCTTAATTGTATTTTAGAGACAAATTTACTTATAACTCATATGCATATTATTATTAGTGAGAACAAATATTATCTTAAGAAAAGCAACATTCGTAACGCGACTTGAATCAAACTTTTCTCTCGTTATATTTTATTTTGCAGCACTTTGCACGAACAAAGAATTGGATGCAAATCCATTGAGCCTTGATAAAAAATGACCAGTTGATTAAACGCTTCTGGTTAATAGAAAACAAAGAAAAAGCTTTTTATTGGCAACGTGCTTGCTGGGAAACATCTTGATCCGGCAGCCTCTTGGTTTGTGGAATATGGAACAGGAAAAAAAAAAAGAGGAAGCAGAGACTCTTGCAGAGGCAACTGCCGAACCAGAGTCTTACATGAAGGAACAAGAAGATAACAAAAACAAATCAGACTCTCCTGTCGAGGCACCTATGAAACCAGATTATAAAAAGAAGGAAACAGAGGCATCTACTGGACCAGAGTCATCAAAAAAGAAAACTTCGAAATCATTAAAGGCTGAATCAAAAATTGCAAAGATGCCTCTTGGTAGTAAATTTTTGAACTCCAAAAAAGATAAAGGTGGTCCACAGGCTCAATGGAAACAAAGAAAGAATAATAAGCATGTAATGGAGTGTAACATAGAAAGCAGCAATTGTGGAGGAGAGGTTAAAAAGATAAATTCTATAGAAGAAGGTAATGAGAAGAACGTTAATGATGAAGAACATAAGGAGAAGAGTCATCAGCCGGAAAATAACCAAGAGAAAAAGATCATTGAGTTGGAAAATCACAAACAAAAAGAGAGAAACGAAGGAAGTCATCGTAAGTCAGACGGTGGTACTGAGAGTCGATAGAACAAAGAAAATCATGATGGCACAAAGAAGAGCCAACGTGATGAGAAGAATAAAGAAAAACTCAGTGGTTTGATATTCATGTGCAATGCAAAGAGCAAGTCAGATTGTTTTCGCTGTCGCGTAATGGGTATTACACAAGTAAAAAGGATGTTGTGATGGGTATCAAAGCTGGGATTAAACTTTTTCTCTATGATTTTGATTGAAACTTGAGCCAAGAGCTTTTGGTGCGGCATTTGGATACTGATGAGTTGTCAATTTTCAGGTGCGGTTCACTATTGAGAAAGATTGTCTTCCACTACTTGAGACTGTTTTTAAGAAGGTAATCAAGGAAAATTATAATGAAAAGCAGAAATTCAAAACAGAACTTACTGTTAAGCAAGTAAGATTCACTTTTTTTCTCCTGCAGTTTGGGGTCATAGTTTCTTTTGAAATATTAGCATTCAGATTGTTTGTAACTTTTCCCTTCAGGCTAGGAATCTAGGAAAGCTTTTTCGACCGGCTGAAGTTCATTCAACTGTGTTTCCTGTCTGCTCTCCTCAAGTCGCTAGAGTTGGTGACAGGTGTTGGGATCGGCGGAAGCTCACAAATTTTATGGAGACCAGAATTTAACGTGGTTCGGCCAATTTAGCCTACGTCCACACACACAAAGAGGAGAATTTGTATTAAACAACAAACCAATTATTTACAATGGTTTCTCTCAACTCTCACAGCCTCCAACGGACCTCAACTCACGCTCATTGCTTCTCATTACAATCTTACATGTATTTATAGGAGAAATAGATAATGTGAACATGTAATGACGGTAAAATCCGAAATTCCGGCCGCCTACATTTTCAGGCGGCGGCCGACATTTTCAGGCGGCGGCCTACCTTCCAGCTGCTTCTATTCGATGCCTAACTTCATCTTCAATGTTCAGAAGTCTATTCCAGAAGTCTTCAGCTCATTTGCGTGTTGATTTCTAACAATCTCCCCCTCAACACCAAACGAGGATATCCTGGCACATTTTAGTTCAAGGTACTTAACTTAGCTATGTCTCTACATAGCTCAAGTTTTTCGTATGTGACTACCTTCGTTAGCATGTCCGCTGGATTCTCCTTTGTATGGATCTTTACAAGCTTCAACAGCTGTTGCTCCATTACTTTACGTATCCAGTGATACCGAATATCGATGTGCTTTGTTCGGGAGTGATACATCGAGTTTTTACTCAGATCAAGAGCACTTTGACTATCACAATATATTTTGTACTCTTTTTGACTGACTCCCATTTCTTGGAGGAACCGCTTTAGCCACAACATTTCCTTTCCTGCTTCTGTCATAGCAATATACTCTGCTTCTGTTGTAGATAAAGCCACACATTTCTGCAGTTTGGACTGCCATGATACAGCTCCACCTGCAAATGTGTAAATATATCCTGATGTAGATTTTCTCCCATCAAGATCACCTGCCATATCAGCATCTGTATAGCCATCCAAGACTGGGTTAGCTCCCCCGTAGCACAAGCACAACTTTGATGTACCCTTAAGGTACCTGAGAATCCACTGTACTGCTTTCCAGTGTTCTTTCCCTGGATTTGAAAGAAAACGGCTCACAACTCCAACAGCGTGAGCGATGTCAGGTCTGGTACAAACCATGGCGTATATTAAACTTCCTACTGCTGAGGAGTACGGTACTGTAGCCATTTCTTGAACCTTTTCTGGTGATGACGGACATGAGCTCTTGCTCAATTTGAAGTGATTAGCCAGTGGAGTACTGACTGGCTTTGCTTTCTCCATGTTGAACCTTCGTAGTATTTGTTCAACATACTTTTCCTGTGACAGCCATAGCTTCTTTTCCTTCCTGTCACGTGTGATCCTCATGCCCAAAATCTGTTGGGCAGGTCCTAAGTCTTTCATCTCAAAGACTTTGGAGAGATCCGTCTTTAGCTTCCTGATAATGGATGGATCTTTTCCAATAATCAGCATGTCGTCAACATAGAGCAGTAACATCACGAAGTCACCTTCTGAAAATCTTCGGATGTAAACGCACTGATCTGCAGCAGTTTTCTTGTAGTCATGACTCATCATGAATGAGTCAAACTTCTTATACCACTGTCTAGGAGCCTGCTTCAAACCATAAAGGCTCTTTTCCAACTTGCAGACCAAATGTTCCTTTCCAGGAACTTGGAAGCCTTCTGGCTGCTCTATGTAAATCTCCTCATCAAGGTTGCCGTGAAGAAATGCTGTCTTCACATCCATCTGTTCAAGCTCCAAGTCAAGACTTGCCACCAATCCGAGTACCACTCGAATTGAAGTCATCTTCACAACAAGTGAAAATACCTCATCAAAGTCGATTCATTTCTTCTGCTGGAATCCTTTGACGACCAAGCGAGCTTTGTGCTTCACCTGCTTGCCATCATTTTTCAGCTTGAACACCCATTTGTTTCTCAGTGCTCTCTTATCGTTTGGAAGTTCCATCAGCTCATAAGTCTGATTCTTCTATAACGAGTTCATCTCATCCTGCATAGCCTGCATCCATCTCTCGCTATCTGGATGAGATATTGCCTCCTGGAAGTTTTCTGGCTCCCCCTCATCTGTAAGAAGAATATAATCTGATTCCGGATATCTTCGAGACGGAATCAACAATCGTCCTCTAGAGGATCTGTCCTGCTGAGGTTGATTACCTGACAACTGTGGAAACTCTGCAGTTTCTGATGGAGAGGGCAACCGCTCCCCCTGCTCAGTAATGGTTTCTCCGTTGTCAGTGTCCTCTTCTTCTTCTGGGGAAACTTCCTGTCTATCTTCAGTATTTGAGGTAGACTGAAGTGGTAGTGAACTCGGAGCTGGTTCTGGAGCACTTGGAGTTGTTTGTTCTGATCCAAACATCTGGTCTTCATGGAACACAACGTCCCTGCTTCTGATGACCTTCTTTGCTTTTGGATCCCATAATCTGTATCCAAACTCTTCATCTCCATAGCCGATGAAAAAAACACGGAGTAGACTTTTCATCAAGTTTCTGTCTTTTCTCCTTGGATACATGTGCAAATGCTTTGCACCCAAATACTCTTAGATGAGAGTATGAAATCTTGTGGCCTGACCACACCATCTCTGGGACTTCGAACTGCAGTGGAACTGACAATGTTCTGTTGATCAGGTAACAGGCTACTTTTACTGCTTCACCCCAGAATGGCTTAGGCAACTTTGCCATACTCAGCATGCATCTGGTTCGCTCCACAATGGTCCGGTTCATCCGTTCTGCTACACCATTGTGTTGTGGGGTGTAGGGGACAGTCTTCTCGTGTCTGATGCCATGTCTGGAGCAGTATTCTCTGAACTCTCGAGAAGTGTATTCACCTCCATTGTCTGTCCGGAGGCATTTCAGCTTCTTGCCTGTTTCTCTTTCTACCATGGCATGGAAGTTTTTGAATTGCTCAAAAACTTGATCTTTCCTTTTTAGGAAATACACCCACACTTTTCGTGAAGCATCATCAATAAAAGTAACAAAATATTTGTTACCTCCAAGTGATTCAACTTCAAAAGGGCCGCAAACATCAGAGTGTACCAAGCTCAATAACTCTGATCTTTTTCCAGTAGATGTCTGGAATGAAACTCTATGTTGTTTCCCAAATAAACAGTATTCACAAGGGTTAAGAGCAATACCTTTGTTTACTGTAATCAATGCTTTCTTTGCAAGCATAAACACCCCTTTTTCTCCCATGTGGCCAAGTCTCCGATGCCACAAGTTTGGTGACGTATCATCTTCAGTTACGTTGAGACTGTTTGCACATATCTTAGCACTTGATTTGTACAAAGTGCCACAGACATGTCCCCGTGCAACGACCATTGCTCCTTTCTTCAATTTCCAGGCATTGTTGCTGAAGATGCTCTCATAACCCTGTTGATCAAGGGTTCTTATAGAAATTAGGTTGAGTCGAAGATCGGGTACGTGCCGAACGTCATTTAGCACCATAGTACAGCCAACACTGGTTTTTATTCTGACATCTCCAATGCCCACGATCTTTAAGAAACTCGAATTTCCCATCTTGACTGTACCGAAGTCTCCTGCCTTGTAAGTACTGAAGAAATCCTTACAAGGAGTGGCATGATAGGATGCTGCTGTATCTATTACCCACTCGGTTTCCTCGCTTGAAACGTGCAAGCAAGATTCTTCACCAGCGGAAAGGAGTACACAATCTCCAGAAAGCGTCACGGCAGCTTCGCCTTCTTCGTGCTTTGACTGATTGCTTGGCTGATTCTGCTCCTTCTGCAGCTTTCGGCATTCTCTTTTAAAGTGGCCTTCAATACCACAGTAAAAGCATTTTTCCTTCTTTTACTGTTTACCGCGACTTTGAGATCTCCCTTTGCTTTGACTTCTGTTCCTTTCTCGACTTCTACCTCTACTATTTCTCTGATGCCTTCCTTCTGTTACAAAGGCATCTGTCTCGTCTCCTCCAATCTCCTTTCGTCTAGCCTTTTCATTAAATAAGGCGTCTATCACCATTGACATGGCGAGCTTTCCATCTGGAGCTGAATTATTGAGTGAGACCACTAGCGTTTCCCAACTATCTGGTAGGGAACTGAGAAGTAGTAAAGACTGCTCTTCATCTCCGAGCTTAAAGTCTACGGATGCAAGTTGATTTACAAGATTCTGAAACTCGTTGGCGTGTGTGGCCACTGAGATGCCGCTTTTGAGTTTCAAGTTGACAAGGCATCTCATTAATAATGCCTTGTTCCGAGCAGTTTTTGCCTGGTACATGTTTTCCAGCTTTTTCCACAGCTGATAGGCATCCGTTTCCTGTGTAACATGATGAAAAATACTATGATCAATCCACTGCCGGATCTGACCAATAGTTTTCTTATTCAGCTTATGCCAGTCTTTTTCCGCTACATCATCTGGCTTTACGCTTTTCTCTTCAATTGGATCGAAGAGATCTTTACAATTCAGGATATCTTCCATTCGAGGTCTCCATAGTGCGTCATTTGTAGATGTTAGCTTGATCATCGCACCTGCTCCTGAATCCTCCATCAGTTCAGCTTTAATCTTTGATTCGAGTGACCTTTTCTCAATGTTCGGAGTTGAATCTCAACAAACGGAGCTCATCGTTGCGTCCAGAACGGTGGAAAACCTTGGAAACGACTCTTGTCTCGTTCCAAAACGATCAAAATTGCGCCGAAAAACCTGAAAAATAAGAAAAATGGAATATTCCTTCTGAAACGAAAATATTCCCCTGACGTCACCCGGAATATTTCCTTCGTCTAGCCCGGATTATTCCCCACAGTCCACCCGGAATATTCTCTCTGGCACGGAATTAATTCTTCTCACTGGAATATATTCGCCGGCGACGGAATATTCCCACGGTCACCTGTAGATTCTCTGCCGGTGACGGAATAATCCTCCTCCGATGGCTGCTGTAGCGGGTCGGGAAACGGGTCGGGCGTGGTTGCAGTCCGGGTCAACCCGTGTTCCGGGTCACGGAAGGTCTTCTTCAACCTCTGTCTGGCGCGTGCGGCACGTGAAGGGCGTGGCCGACGCGTGTCCTGCTGGCTGTCCGGCGCGTGCGGATCCCTCCACGGTGTCCGTTCCCGAGACGTAATTTTTCACCAGAATTTTCGTCTTGGCCTGAGGAATCTGATGGTATCCTCCAAACTTGATTTCGACAAAGTATCAAAATGGGCCTCTCGACGAAAATTCCACAAATTCCAATCCGGTCCTCCTACCTGCTCTGAAACCAAATTTGTTTGGGATCGGGCGTAAGCACACAAATAATATGTGAGACCAGAATTTAACGTGTTTCGGCCAATTTGGCCTAACGTCCACACCCACAGAGAGGAGAATTTTTGTATTAAAACCACAAACCAATTATTTACAATGGTTTCCCTCAACTCTCACTCGCCTCCAACGGACCTCAACATCACGCTCATTAGCTTCTCATTACAATCTTATCATGTATTTATAGGAGAAATAAATAATGTGAACAGTGTAATGACGGTGAAAACCGAAAATTCCGGCGGCCTACATTTTCAGGCGGCCGGCTGACATCTTTCAGGCGGCGCCGACCTTCCAGCAAGCATCTATTCGGTGCCTACCTTCACCTTCCAGAAAGCCTCCCAGTCTTCATTTAACGTGTGTGTGTTGATATCTAACAATCTCCCCCTCAACACCAAACGGAGGATATCCTGTCCACATTTTTAAATTCAAGGTAACTTAACCTGGCTATGTCTCTACATAGCACAACGTTTTTCGTATTTGACTACCAGCGTTAGCATGTCCGCTGGATTCTCCTTTGTAATGGATCTTTACAAGCTTCAACAGCTGTTGCTGCCATTACTTCACGTATCCAATGATACCCGGCCTCCCCCATAGGATTGTTGAGATTTTTGAATAATCCTCCACTTCCTTCGCCTTGCAGCCTATCATACCTTTCAAGGACAGTCAATCATTTCCTCCTAAACTAGATCTTCCTTAGCACACATACAAACTCTTCCAACTCAGCTTTTTTATGCTTTGAGATCAAAGTCTTCCCATGTATAGATAAAAGCAATGTCCATATATTTTGGATTTCTGCAGTGGGCTAACAGAATATGACCATACATCCTTAGTTGCAACATGATTCCACAAAGCATGGCTACTTGTCACATCCATATTGATGACATATGGGACATAAAACATTTTCAGACTCTTGTTGGTAGAGCTTCACCTACTGCATTCCACATACCTTAACTATATTAGGCACTTGCAATTCCCAAATCTTCCTCCATACCATTGAACTTGAGTCTGTTGCTGAGGCTTTACCCACCAAAACTTTCTTCAGTTGACATTGGAGAAAATCTACTGACTTGACAGAAAATAGACCATCTATGGTCTGACCCCAAATCAACTTATCTTCAAACCCTCTTTTACTCACTCTCAAACCCTTTATCAGTTTTGCCTTATCTGCATTAAGTACCTCATCTATCACCTCATTCCAAGATTTTAGCACCACAATCCCAAGATTTCAGCAATCCCACCAACTTTGGACTTTACATGTATAGCTGATTCGATTACATTTGTATAGCTTATTTGATTTTCCTTCCATGTATAAATCTTATACTCATGTCCATATATGTTCACGAGATCAATGAGAACAAGTAGAAAACCATTTCTACCAATCTCTCTCTTAACATTTTTCCGCAGATAAACCACGAATCAATCTTACATTACCTCATAAACCTTAACTCATGAGAATAAGTTGCCCTCTTGTAAGTGTTTGATGGATTGTGTGAACGTTAATTTCTCAAGCTAAAGAGTACTAGTAACAATTATACTTTTCTAATGTTTCTATTGGCCAGATCTGGCCATGGTTATTTAGATTGTGTATTAATTCTTTGTGAAGGAATCTGAAAGTCTTAAATTTACTAATTTATACGAAAAATGGTTCAGATCTAATAGCTTACGTGTACACTAGGGGTGTCCAAATCGTGTTAACGGCTCGTGTTCGTGTCGTGTCAAGACATGTATATTATACTATATAGGTCAACCCTAACCCGACCTGTTAAGCTTATCGTTGTCAAAATCTCAAACCCTAACCCGGACCCGTTAACATAACAGTGTCGTATCGTGTCAACCTGTTATGACCCGTTAGTAAATATTACAAAATATATTAATACGACATAATATGATTCGTTTTAACCTGTTTATGTAAATGAGTTGAATATGTCCAAAATTAACCCGTTTGACTTAATTAAATTTAGTATAATTTTATATAAATATTAAAATCACAATATCTATAAAACTAATAACACTAATTATAAGTCTAAATTACAATCTAAACAATAAAATATCAAAATTAAAATTCTAACAATTTTACTTTTAAGTATAAGAATATAATTATAATTTTAACTGTCTTAGCGTGTCATAACGTGTCATAACGGGTTAAAGCAGGTCAACCCGCTATCAACCAGTTAAGCAATCGTGTCATAACGGGTCAACCCGTTTTGACCCTAAACCCGTTAAGACTAAACCCTAACCCGCTATTATCGTATCGTATTCATGTTGGGTTAACGGGTCGTTATAAGAAATTGCCACCCCTAGTGTACACATATGCAGAAGATTAAAGGTAATGGACTTACTTTTGCTTAAAGATTTCCAAGCAGTAGATCGCACAGCCTGCAGATTTTTAATTCGTTTCCTTTACTTTTGCTTAATGATTCCAAGCAATAAATGAAAAATGCGTTCCAAACAGTAGTTTGTTACAGTCTGAGAAATAAAAAATAAAAAAATAAAAAGAAGAACGGATCAGTCTAGAAGCGAGCTGGCCTACAGGTCTGAATTAGGTACATAAAATTTATAAATCTTCACATTCAAGATCAAACTTTCAGAGCAGACCAATGGATAATTTTCTTCGAGGCCTCTATCTAGCAAATTAAATATTCGAATTTGGTTTAGGTAATTTGTATGTTCACATATGTACTGAATCTTTCAAAAAATTAAAAATTGTACTGAATCTTTCAGTCAATTTAAAAATTTTAAAATGTGATTAATTTGTAAACTTCCAATAAAGAAAGATGCATGGAGTACTTTAGGATAATAATTTTTGACCGAATTAATGACTTGAGTAGACAAGTAGATATATTTTATCACCTTAACTACTATGCTTAGTTAATTAAACTATAGCATTATATATCTTCTCACCGAATCATGACTTGTATATATAATAGACAAGTACTAGTTATATTTTGGTAAACTTAAACAGTACTTGAGCTAATTTATCATAAAAAATATATAATATGGTTTGAAACGTGACATCTGGGTATATAATGTGACCTTAAAACCTATGCAGTACTTCGATTCCACGGCGAGCTTAGTCATAAATATTTGAATTAATTAACTGTATATGGAGTATCAATATGATCATAAATCCAAATGGGTCCCACCATGTGATCAAGTCTTGTACTGCATGCAGATCACAAGTAATTAAGTGGCATCTAATTAATCCAAATCATGAACACATGAGTAACATGTATTAAAGAAGGTGTCGCTCCTAACACACCAAAAACACCTTGTGCAGATGAAGATGAAATTCATTCAGAAGAGACAAAGACCAACGCTCGAAAAATAGACATACCTGCACACAGCCAGTCACAAGAATCCAAAAGGTAGCACGCGGCAAACAACCTAGAAGCCATGAATTAAAGAAATACTCTTGTAGTACAAAAGACACGTGTCACTAACAAAGGAATTGGTTCTGTTATGATTTTGTCTATATTATACACTTGTAAAGCCAAAAGACTGAGTATGAAACCAATGCATAATCATTGATCAATAGAGGTAGCCCATTGAGGCATTTGTTCAAACATGTTGTGCTCTTTGTGTTCCATTGTTTCAATATGATATCATGAGGTCAGTAAAAGACTTGTCGTCTTCTTCCTTTAGCCCTTAGCCATGGATTCGTCCATTTCCTCAAACCCAACTTCTCCTAACTCTTCTTCCAGTGTTAACCCCTCTATACTCAATGCCGTCGGACATTTTGTCAATATTAAACTTAACATTGACTATTTATTTGTTGTGGAAGGCACAAATGGTTCCTTTCTTCAAAGGCCATCAGTTATATGATTATGTGGATGGCACTTCTACCATACAACCTCCTATGATCAATAATAACATCAATCTCAAATACACCAAATGGTTTTTCTCTTAGACCGGTTTATTATTTTGGCCCTTAACTCCTCTCTCTTTGAGAATGTGCTCGCCCAGGTCATGGATTGTGCTACTTCTCGTGAGGTCTGGACTATGCTCGAAGATTTGTTTTCGGCCTCAGTCATCTGCTCACACAATGTAGAACCCATTTTCAACTAGCCACCCTCAAGAAGGGATCTGAAACCATTACAGGAATATTTTCACAAAGTTAAAAGTCTCTTAGCTTCTTTAAAGTGCTGCTGGTCAACCTTTATCATCCCTCTGAGTTCACCGTTTATCTTCTAGATGGCTTAGGATCTGATTATGAGTCCCTTTGTTTACATCACTTACTACACAGGCTGATCCTCTATTCCCTCAACAAATCTATAGTTTTTTGCTCAATCATAAATCAAGGCTATCTCACCAAACTCACTTTCTCCGTCAAGTAACCTAATGTTAGCCAATCTCACTATCTCCAAACCAAACAACTTCAACAATCGGGGGAGGGGTGGCCGTGGGGGTAGCTATGGTTGTGGGGGTGGGCGAGGTCCATCCAACTTCCTTCCTAACTGTTGAAAGCTGGCTTGAATAAGCGCCTCTCCTGTATTCTCGCTCGAGCGAGAATTATTTCTAACTCGAGGAAGACTTAACCCTAGAGTTTGCTCGACATCCAGCTCGAGCGAGACCCAGGCAGAGACTTTCGTGAGACCCTCGCTCGACGTCCAGCTTGACGCGAGTCTGACCTAGAAGTGTTCGCTCAAGCGAAAGTTAATATCGCTCGAGCGAGATCGCATTAATGTAAATATCGCGAGCTTTATTTCGTGCGAACGAATGTTTTTGCCCCGAAGAACAGAGCACCTCCAGACCTCATTTTTCTTCCATTTCTTTGAGTGTTTGAGTGTAAACACGTGAGGTGAGTGATTTCTATTGTAAGAATCTATTGATTCTCTCTCTTTATGTACTCCATTTGTTTTATAGTGAAACTTTGAGACCAACCCTACAGTGGATGTAAGTTCAGTTAAGCTGAACCACTTAAATCTGGTGTTCTGTGTTGTTTTTATTGTTTTACTTCTCTTAGTTGCTACCGCTGCATTGTTTCTTTATATCTGTTGTTTGTTTTATTGGTTTATTCCCAATAAACTGGTATTAGAGCTTTGGCTCTGTGAAGATTAGAATGGATGGTCACAGTAAGATTTGAAGTAGAGAAGTTTGACGGATAGAACAACTTTAGTTTGTGGCGCTTAAAGATGAAGGTTTTGTTGCGTCAGCAAGAGTTGTTCAAAGTTCTAAAAGAAAGGTTTACTGATTCTCCTATACCGTCTAAGGACGATGAAGAGAAGGTACACAGCACTATCTTATTATCATTATCTGATGGAGTATTAAAAGAGGTAGCTGAGGAAGAGACCGCTGATGGTCTCTGGAACAAACTTGAGAGCTTGTACATTAAGAAATCTCTTATTAACCAGTTGTATTTGAAACAACGATTATACACTCTCAAAATGAGTGAGGGTTCTTCGATTACTGAAACACTTAGATAAATTTAACAAGATTGTTATGGATCTTAGAAATATTGACATCAAACTTGATGATAAAGATCAAGTTTTAATTGTTTTGTGTTTATTACTTGCATCATTTGAGAATTTTGCAAATTCTATATTATATGGAAGAGATACCATCTCCTTAGCAGATGTGAAGTCAGTTTTGAACTCGAAGGAGTTGAGGAGCTGGTACAGTGATAAGGGTAGTGAAAGTCAAGCCAGTGGTTTGATTGTCAAAGATTCCTCCAACCGAGGAAGATCCAGTGAAAAGGGTTCAGAGAAGAGCAGAGGGAAGTCTCAGGGCAAATCGAAGTCCAAGTCCAACAAGAAAAAGGTTCAAGTGTTATTACTGCCAGAAGTTTGGATATTACAAAGAGTGAGTGTACTAAGTTGAAGAAGAAGGAGGAATCCACAAGTTCCTCTAATGCCATCCGATGTTGATGATGAATCTGATGGCTCTAAAGTTGTCCTGGCAAATATGACTCTAGCATTCGTTTCAGTGACAAGTGGGTCATAGACTCAGCTTGCAATTTTCACATGTGTCCCCAAGAGGTACTGGTTCATGACTTATGAACTAGTCAATAGTGGTTTTGTTTTGCTGGAAAATGACATGGCTTGTAAAATTGCAGGATTGGGCTCAGTGAAGATAAATATGCTTAATGGAATAGTTAGGACATTGTTTAATGTCCGGCACATTCCAAACTTGAAGAAGAATCTTATCTCCACAGGGGCTCTTGGTTCTTTGGGTTTTAAGTACACGGGACAATGTGGAGTACTGAAAGTCAGCAAAGGCTCCATGGTTGTTATGAAAGGAGATAAGACAGATGGTCTTTATTTCCTACAGGGCAGTATAGTCAGCGATGAAGCTGCAAGTGTCAGTATCTGATGATCAAGAGTCAGATGTCACTTGTCTATGGAATATGAGACTAGGCCATATGAGTGAGAATGGGATGTCTATCCTTAGTAAGCAGGGATTGTTAGGAGGCAAGAATATTGGTAAACTTGACTTGTGCGAGCACTGTGTGTTTGGTAAATAGAGCACGGTCCAGTTTGCTACAGGTGTCCACAGAACTAAAGGTACAGTGGACTACATTCATTCAAAATTTTGGGGTTCATCCTCAGTTCCATCGAAAGTTGGAGCAAAATACTTGCTTACTTTCATTGATAATTACTCACGGAAGGTGTGGGTTTATTTTCTGAAACAGAAAAATGATGTCTTCAAAAATTTGAAGCAGTTGAAAGTTCTGATTGAGAATCAGACCAGAAAGAAAGTTAAACGGCTTCGAAACTGACAATGGAATGGAATTTTGCGGAAGTGGACTTTGATGAGTTCTGCAAGAATGAAGGGATTGTCAGACATCATACAGTTAGACGCACTCTACAACAAAATGGGGTAACTGAACGAATGAACCGAACCATGTTAGAATGAGCAAGCAGTATGCTATCAAATGCCGGCTTGTCCAAGGACTTTTTGGACAGAAGCAGTCAACACAGCTTGCTTTCTGGTCAACCGCTCTCCATCCACAGTTATTGGTTTGAAGACACCTAATCAGGTATGGTATGATGCACCTAGTGATTATTCAAATTTAAAAATTTTCGGTTGTCCTGCTTACTTTTATGTTAATGATGGTAAGCTATAACCAAAGGCAAATAAAATGCATATTTGTGGGATATGCTACTAGGGTGAAGGGATATAGATTGTGGTATACAGATCCTAAATCACCCAAATTCGTGATTAGCAGAGATGTTATTTTTGATAAAAAAATCTATGCTTAGTCTGAGAAAGGAGCCTATTGTGTCTACAGGTGGGAAGGTGGAGCTACAGGCTCAAGCTCTACAGAGAACGCCACATAACTCTCAGGATCATGATATACCTGATGAGCATGATTCTAATTCTAATACTGAAGCACCAGTTGAGGAGCAATACAGTATAACTATTGGTAGACAAAGGAGGCAGATCAGACCACCTTAGAGATATGCTTAAGCAGATATGGTAATGTACGCACTTGTTACAGCAGAAACAGGAGCCTTCCAGTTACTCGGAGGCTGTTAAGAGTACCATGGACTATGGGTGGTGGTGTAGTGACCAAAAACTATGATGGAGACCTAATTGCAGCAGCAAGTTGGTCGAGGAGGTATATCAGAACCCATTGTAGAAAGAAGTTGATATTGCTATAGAGATGAGCATCGAGTTGGGGTTTATAGCAGGTAATCTTTGGAGGGGATGCTCTCACAGTGGTGAATAATGTGAAGACTAGAGAGGTGAATTGGTACTCGGAGTATGGTCAAAATATAAAAGACTTGAAATACTTTTTGTATCATGATGAGAAAAGGCAGATCTAGTTTGTTCCAAGAAATGGGAATCAAGCTGCTCATGTTCTAGCTAAGTTAGCCTTAGAGTTTGGGAAGGAAGTGGTATGTTTAGAGAAGGAACCAAAGGAGATTATGAAATGTATTGATTGTGAAAAGCTTGTACTGGATATTTAAATTAATAGAATGGAATGATATGTTTTTTTACTCAAAAAAATAAATAAACTAAAAACGGTTGTTTTTGTTGTATAATAGGTGGATGACCATCAACTACCACACTTGGTTTGTTGTAAAACTTAACCATTCAAAAATATGAATTGGTTGTTGAGCATATGAGAGTTTGTTGTACTTGTCACTTGGTTGTTGAGCATGTGAATTGATTAACACAACAAACCACCGTGTAAGTTGTTTATAAAAGAGGTCTTAAGAATCATTTATAAGATATAAGAAAAGAAGTAAAGTAAACGATATTGAGCTCTTGACGAACAAAGTATTTTGCAATCTCTCAATCTTCCTTCTTCTCTTTTGCAATATTTCAATCATTTGCTATTTTTCTTTAGTTTCATAACACGTTATCAGTACGACTGTTCTACCAATTCTGAAGTTAGTAGTCTTATTCCTCAAGTAAGTTTTTCAATATATTATTTGCAGTCTTTAATATGAATATGAAATATTTTATTGATTAAATTTACCTGATTTTATAAATATATTTCTGAGATACACATATTTATTTCATTATTTATATATGTAGAAAATGACCAATCTTACAAAATTGGAATTCGTTGCTCTTGATATATTTGAAGAAAATTATTTATCCTGGATTCTTGATGCTGAAATCTACCTGGATGCTATGAACCTGCGAGAAATAATTAAAGAAGGAAATTAAGCGTCCCTGCAGGACCGTGCTAAAACAATGATTTTCCTATGTCGCCATTTTCCTGAAGAATTAAAAATTGAGTATCTTACAATAAAAGATCCCTTTATTTTGTGGAATAATTTAAGGGAGAGGTATGAACACCAGAAAACTGTCATCCTCTCAAAAAACTCGTTATAAATTGTTGCACCTGAGATTGCAAAATTTTAAAAGTGTTAGTGAGTATTTAAAAAATAGTTGTCAAACACCCTACAAGACCTAGAGGGGGGTGAATAGGTGTAGTTCAAAAAACTATGACAATTTAAAATTAATTCAATGCAAGCAACCAATAAATGAAACATAACAACATAAATAAACACACTAATTTTGGTTATGAAGTGGAAACTCATTTGAAGAACCTCTTCAAAATCTAAAACCACTCCGGGTGTAAGACACCACCTTAAATCCACAATAAAAATTTTAGTTTGTTACAACCAAATTAAAAACACTCACAAACCCATTGTAGCAGCTAAACTTGGCTTGCAATACCAAGAGTGACCCACTCGATCTCTACACGCATGTAATGCCAAAACTCTGACCTTTCTATAGCTTCTCACAAGAACAACTTGATTTCTTCATCAAAACAACTTGAAGAGCTCGTCTAGCTTGATGAACACATCCACTCCAATGGACTTACCAAAACTTTAATCTTGAGTGTGTTGTGGTGGAGATATGTAATCCAAGAGAGAAATCTCTTTGAATGTTAGGATGAATTTCTCTCAAGGATTCTTGAGGAGGCTCTCTTGTTTTTGCTCTGTTTTTCTCCACCCCGAGTAGAGAGCTTAATGATGCCTTTATCCTGCTCGAGTGCCAGGTCGAGCGAGGGGTCGAGCGAGATCACTTTGTGAGTCTCTGCTCGATCCTTTTTTATCCTCTTCATGTTGACTACTTCTACCATTGATTACAACTCCATTACACAGGTTTTTCACAAGGCAATGCCAACCACACATTTTTACATCAACAAGTATAATTTCGCACTTTTTAAAATCAGCTCAGTACTAAAATTATGCGGTGAGAACATCACCGATGATGATATGTTAGAGAAGACATATACTACTTTTCATACCTCGAATGTGCTCTACAGCAGCAGTATCAAGAGCGAAAGTTCAAGAAATATTTTGAACTTATATCATGTCTTCTAGTAGCTGAGCAAAATAATGAGCTTTTATTAAGAAACCACCAGTCACGCCCTACTAGTTCAATATCATTCCTTGAAATGAATGGTAATAGGTTTGCATCATTCTCAGAAGTGAATGGTGCATCCTTTCGAAGAAATTGGTGGCATGGACGTGGTAAGAGAAACTATAGAAATATTAGTTCCAGAAGTAACAACATCAAAAGGGGTACTAATAAAAATATACTGTAGCACCAGAGTGGTATAACTCAGAAAGGGGTAAAAAC